>PVLD010000723.1:53188-253012 GCA_004027595.1 Dinomys branickii
AAAAAAAAAAAAAAAAAAAAAAAAAAAAAGCCCAGATTTGCGCAGTTTCCTTGAGTCGGTGGAGCTAAGTGAGTTGTTAAAGGCAGAGGGGGTTGTAAACCTGCCACCCACGTCCACCCGGTCTTTAAGCAGAGCCGGGGACGCTGCTTCTGCCTGAGGATGCTTGGCCGCGGCTCTCGGAGTGCTGGAGCACTCGGAGTTACCGGAACTCTACCCCTCTTATCTGTCCTGCAGCAATGTCATCGGAGTGCTCATTAAGTGGCCGTGCTGAAACACATGCCTGAAAATCAATAACAGCGAGATGGGATAAAACACTATGAAGGAGGACCGGCCGCCTGCAGCAAAGGCTGCCCTGTTAATTTACGCAGGGCCGCTGTGAAATATTAGCGATAACGCCGGCAACAGGAGCAGCGGCGTTAACGCGGAAAGATGCCGCAGTGGGGCGGGTTGGTGCCCGCATCCTTTCTACTTTGCATTCATCTCTAGGGCGAAGTTAGCTGGGAATCATGCACGCTATGCGTTAGGAGAGGTGCTCGGGGATACAGGCTTTGCTTACAACGTGACCCGTGCTTTCTGGTGGGCAGAAGAAGGAATGAGGGGCCATCCAGATCTGTCCTGGGTTGGGCCTCAGTGGCCCCATCTGCAAAGTGGGCGGGAGGGTGGCTTTCGTGGCTCCCCCCATTTATGGCAGAAGCAGAGCCCCTGCATCTTTCCGAGGCTGAGCCCCCAGCCCACAGAAGCTCGTCTTTATCCATCGTGGAGGTGGCCGTCCAAACTCGAGGCGCCAGAAGGGTCCCTCATTCATTTGAACCCAGGAGGGGTGGACGTTGGGAGCCAGGGTCCCACAGACCTGTGGCGGGGGTTGGGGGCCACTGAAAGGCCCCCGGAAGCGCCGGGGCGCGGGTGCGATGGGGCTCAGGGCCACTAGAGGGCAGCACCGGCCCGGCGCTAGGGGCGCGGCGCAGGGCTGGCGGGAGGCTGCTTGCTTCCCGGCTCCAAGGCGCGACGCGCGCGGGCACGGGGGGGGGGGGCTCGCGCTGCAGGGGCGGACGGGGCACCCGGGTCCGGTTCTCACTGGACGTTCGCCCTCCCGAAGGAGGCAGGGCCAACATGCAATGAATTCATGAGCGTGGCAGTTTCAAGCTGCAGGAATGGTGGATGCAAATCCAGAGTAGCGGGCGGGAGGGTGGGCGCGCACCCGTAGCGGGAGCCCGGCAAAGCACTCGGGCCGAGATCCTAATGGAGAGACACAGCCGCGACCCGAAGATCGAGACGTAGAGGGACGCGGAATGGCCCTGCGTTTGAGCATCCACCGGGGCGGCCCGGCTCGGCTTCCGACGGGAGAAGCTGGGAAGTAGAGGGGCCCAGAACTTACTCAGGGTCACAGAGCCCGCCAGTTAGGGTCAGCATCTGACAAATCCCTAGTTTCTTCCATCTCTGCAAACAGGACGGTGACCGCGACAGGTTCTTCCCCAGCCCCCGTTTCAGACCTCGGTCTCTGTAGGGAGATAGGGCAGCGACGAGTGGACGGAATAGGAACTCGACCGAGTGCCGCCGCTCTGAGCCTCAGCGGTCTGGGTTTTGAAAGGGAAGGGCGTTTTGGATAACCCACATCTCCTGACTCAGCCTAGCGTGCTGGGGCCCAACTGCTGGAGCCCGTGCGCCCTCTTGTGGACAAATTTGGAACCACACGCTCAGCAGCAAAGGGTCGTGGGAAACCGGTGTGTGCTGGTGTGCTTTGCTTGTGCATGAATATACGCGTCTGTGTGCCTTGGTCTGCGTGTAGCTGCCTCTCTTCGTGTTGGTGTGTGCACTTGCCTGTGAGCGCCTGTTTTGTGCCTATCTACCTGTGCTTGCTTATGGGCACATACTTCTCCATGGTCGCGTCTGCATACTTTTCTGTGGGTGTGCGTGTGCGTGTGCGTGTGCGTGCGCGTGCGCGCATGCGCGCGTGTGCCCGTTCAAGAGGCCTGCTCCCCCACGAGGGGCCGCTCCTGTGTTACTTCAATCATCTTGCAATTATTTTCTCTTTTGTGTCATGGAGCCTCACTGGAATACGACAGATCCTGGCTTAAGACGCATCGTCTCTGTGCATCCGGGCCATTAGACCTTCATCCTAGGGGGCAGTGGCCTCCGGGGACAGGGACCCGGAACTTGCACAAGTTTGCAGATGGTCCACACTACACAGCGGCATGCAAACAAGGTGACCCCAATCCTCGTCCGTCCTCCCGTTAGATTTTTGGCTGATCTCTTAAGCCTAGGTGAAGTGGGGTCACTGTCCCCATTTGGCAGGTGGGGATGTTGAGGCTCAGACAGGGAAATAATAAAAGCGGCCCTGAAGAAACCATCCGAACGATAGGCAAACGCCCGCATCTAGATTTCATGGCAATTCTGGAAAATAGTTATCAATTCCTGCCTTAAAAGGACAGAGAGATTTGAACAGCCAGACTTGAGTCTAAGGCGACAGAGGCAGAGCCCAGCTTCTCCAGCTCCCGAGGACACGAACGAGCTGCTCACTGCCTCCTCCCTGGCTCTACGCTCCTTTCCCAGGAACCTTCTCCGCCGAGCCCGGGAACCTCCCCGCCCCAGTCCCGGAGTCCGGGTCTTTCTATCGGAGGTGAGAGGGGCCGCTGTGAGGCGATACCTGGGGAAGCTGATGACAATCTCCTCACTGTGGGGCCTAATTACCTGGTAACCATAATTGAATCCTACGGATGGCACCACATGGTTACAGTGCAAGGCGCTGGTGACATCGGCCAGATTTTGAGTCCTTCCCTGGGGAGCGAACGTCGTGTCCCTTATCCGGGTCTTTTCCGCACACAGGTGGAAGGGTCACTGTAATGATACTGCAGCATGCAAGGGTGAGAGATTTCAGCCCTGGCTGTTGCGGCCGGTGTTTCCTGGCTCTGAATGCGGGAATCTCAGACCCCGCCCCCGCCCCACTGAATCAGGATCCGCTTCTTCATTAGATTCCCAGCTGGCTTCCCTTCGCCCTGCAGTGGGACTTACATGGATTTAGAGACGGGTGATGCTGGGCTGATCAGTGGTTGGGTGGGTCCGCTGCCCCATATCCTCCTCTGGGAAAGCACCCTCCCCCGTCTCTGAGGCTTGAAGGAGACCCCAGCTGCACCGTATGCCACCTCACGGGTCGCAGTGGGAAGGACTGAGGCCCGTTGGGGCCAGGCCTGGGACTCAGATCCACCACCTGAGGCGCTCTAGAGGAAGGGGAATCACATGCTGGCCCATCTCTTCTCCCACTGCATGCTGGCTGTGGGCTGGTCGTCCACCCCCTGTCGTGGGTTCCGCTTGCTTTGACCAGTTGGCCAGTGGGCTCTGAGAGGAGGTGACAGTGTGCCAGGCCTTGAAGGGGGAAGGTTGGGCCAGGTAGCCATGGCACCTTCCTGGGGAGCCCCGGGGGTTCAGTTTTCCCCTTGCTGGGACGCAGTGTCTGACACATGCACCCAGAAGGAGGAAAAGGTTTGGCTCATGGTTTTAGAGACTGAAGCTCTTGGTCAACTGGCTCCATTGCTGTGGGGCTGAGGTGAGGCAGAAATGTCACAGCGGAAGGGTGTAGGGGCTGACCTTATGGCAGCCAGGAAGGAGACAGGGAGAGAAGGAGAGAGAGAGGGAACGAGGGAGAGAAAGGGAAGGAGAGAGGGAGAGAGAAAGGGAGAGAGAGGAGAGAGAGGGAGAGAGAGGGAGGGAGACCGACCCTCTGTACTAGGCAGCTTTTATATGCTGAGAGACAGTACCGGACACCCACAGCTTAAAGGCTGAGAGGTTTTGACTCATGGTGTCCGAGGGCTCAGTCCGCGGCTGGCTCCAAGGCAGGAGCGCCGTGGCAGAAGGGTGTGGCGGAGCAGGACTGCTTAGTTCATGGCCTCTGGGAAGCAGAGCAAGGGGACAGTGCTGGAGAGGAGGACTGAGAGCCTGGACAGAGCGGCCAAGGCCGCCCCTCTGTGCTCTGTCCAGACACACCCAGAAGCGGGCTCTACTAATGCTTCTGGTGTCTCTTACCCCGGTGAAGTTGATGCATCACAATTAACAGTCAAACCCTCCAAGGTACCCCTCAGAGACCCCCTCCTGCACCAGAACCCCACCTCCAGAGGGCACACTCAGCTAAGACTTCGTCAGTGGAGTAATCCACCGATGACCCAATCGCCTGTGAAAACCCCACTTCCGAACACACGAGGCTCCGTGGGTGTTTTGTGGGTCTGAGCTGTGAGAGCAGCTGTGGAGCACGCTAACGCCCACCTGAAGGCTGGGTCCAGCTTCCCCCACGAACCTGCGGGTTTGCGTGAGAAGAATGGTGGTTACTGTAAGCAGCTGTACTTCTGGAATTCCGTGTTACACGGGCTGACAAAGTGCTTTCTGTCAGCAGGACTGCTAAGCTGAATTAAGACTTTTAGCAGTTATCCTCCCAGGCACGGTGTTGCACGCCTGTAATCCCAGCACTCTGGGAGACTGAGGTAGAGGAATCACAAGTTCAAGTCTTGCCTGGGCAACTTAGTGAGCCACTGCTTCAAAATGAAAAATAAAATAGTAATAATACAAAAATAGGGCTGGGGTTGTAGTCCAGTGCAAAGGCTCTGGGTTCAACCCACAGTATTGCGATATGTACAAAGAAACAAATATTTAACAAAGCTATCTTGTCACTGGGAAAGCAGGGCCCGCTGAAGGGAAACTGAACCAAGACAAGGAGGGAATCTTAATTGTGATGACAGGTTTTTCTTTTGTGGATCCAGCCGTACCTGAGGTAGCCACCACTCTCAAATTCAAGGAGCAGACAGCTAAAACTCCCCTGACTTAAGGCAGGAAAGGGATTAATTAGCGGCTATATAACGCAAAAGTGCAAAGGTGGGTGATGTGGGTTTCAGGCTTGATCTAGCAGCTCACTGATGGACCAGTGTCTTTGTGTCTTCACCTTCCATGTCCCCCTGCTGTGGTGTGAGGCTCCTTATTCAGGTCTAATAGGAGAGAGTTAGTGTCTTGTGGAAGAGAGGAAGCTTCTTTCCTGGAATCCACAATGCCTTCTCATTGCTCAAATCAGGGCACACATCTCAGAGCCAGGGATATGAAGGTGCTGATTCGCCTATGCCAAGCAGAGTGTGAGCAAGTTGCCTACATTACAGCATCTAGATCCTCAGAGGGAAATCGGGGCAGAGGGCGAGGATGCTGGCCAGGAGGGGTGTTAGTTTCCTAGTACGCTGCAAGGTGGTCCTACCTTTTCCTTGGGGACTGTGATCTAAGACCCTCTGTGTGTGCCTAATGTCATGGGTAGTACTGAACTGTGTAGTTGTGCTGTGTTTTCTCCTATTCATACATGTCCATGAGAAGGTGTAACTTTTACATTAGGCACAGAAAGATTAATAACAGATTAATAAATGGAACATAAAATAGACCATTGCTGCTTTAAGTAAAATAGAGGTCATGTGAATACAAGCACTGTCACTCTGTGATAGTCAATCATAGGAAAGAGGTGACTAAGTGATTACTGGGTGGGTAGTGTATATAGTGTGGATACGCTGGACAAGGGTCAGCTCGCATCCTGGGTGTGAAGGAGTGATAGTCGCACACTACTCAGAGTGGCATGAATTTCAAAACAAATGACTTGCTTACTTATTGAATTTGCCTTTGACTGTTTTTAGATTGTGGTTGGCTGCAGGGAAATGAAAACTTGGAAAGTAAAACTTAGCCAAGCCTGGTGGCGCACACATATAATCCCAGCATCTGGAAGGTTGAGGAAAGAGGAGCTCCGCAAGTTTGAGGCCAACCTGGGTTACACGGTGAGCTCAAGGCCAGCCTGAAGGCCATAGTGAGACCTTGACTCCAACAAAACAAAAAACAAAATAAAGCAATCACAGAAGAAAACTGTGGATAAGGAGGTCTAGCATCACAAACCTGGCAGGGTGGGGTGGGTGGGTGGGCGTCAAACCAACAAAAGCGTATTCTCCCACAGCTCTAGGAGCTGGAGGTCTGATATCAAGGTGTTGGCAGTTGTTTCCTTCTGGGGTGGGAAGGGGAACAGAACCCCCATCTCCCTCCCAGCTTCTGGCAGTTGCTGGAGACACAGATGTTCCTTGTCCTTTAGATGGATCCCTGCAGTCTCTGCCTTGCTGTCACATGGTGTCCTCTGTGTTTGTATATGGCTTCAGGTAGCCTTCTTACAAATACACCTGTCATCAGATTTAGCGCCCTGATCCCACGCAACCTCGTGTTAAACAGCTACATCTGCAAAGGTCCTACTTCCAAATCCGGTTATGTTCTAAGGTTCCAGAGGGACATGAAATATTGAGGAGCTTGAGTCAGCCTAGTACAGAACATGAACAGCTGATGTTCAACGGATTATAATAACTTTTATACAAAAATAAGATTATGGAATTAATTCTGCTATAAAATTCCTTACGGGTATTTTGAAATAATTTTAGATGTATGGAAAAGTTACTAAAGTGGTGTGGCAGGTTCCCGTCATACCCTTTGCTTAGTGTTCTCTGGCATTAACATCTTGCATAACTGTAACAGCCCGATCAAAACACGGGTACGATACTATTAATGAACCTAGACTTTATTCAAATTTCACTGGTTTTTCTATTAATAACCCTTTTCTGTTCTGGGATCCCATCCAGGATCCATGTTCCCTCAGTTGTCAGGGCTCCTTACTGTGCTCTAATGTGGGACGGTTCCTCTCCTCTCCCCTGACCTTGACCCTTTGGAACAGCGCCGGCTGCCGGCTGCTTATTTTGTAGCATATGCCTTTGTTCGGGCTGCTGTTTTTCTAGGGTTTCATGGAGATCACGCGTTTCGGGTGTGACCACCTACGGCAGAAATAATGAGCCAGGTGTCAGCCCTATGTCTCATTCTCAGTGAAGGCGACCTTGATCATTTGGTTAAGGGGTCAGTCATCTGCTGGTTCTCACAGCCAACTTACCACGGTTCCCTTCACAGTGAATAAATATCTTGGGGGGAGAGGCTATCTTGAGGCTACCCAATTTGAGTTGGAATTATTCTCTCCTGAAAAAGCTATCCTTTATCCCTCCCCCTGCGATGTTTGTGCAGCTTTTGTCCCCACTTGTCAAACCCTTAAAAATTCAGTCTGCCCTGTCTCCCACCACAGGACTGTGTCATAGTCGTGACTTATGCATTCCTCCATTGCTACATGCCATTTATCCATTTCTGCCAATTACAAACAACACTGCAGGGAAGGTACCAAAATTAGCTGAGAGAGGGGGCATGAGCATTTTTCCTTTTTGACAGATACTGTCAAATTGCCCCTCACTGAATATGGTACCAGGTACCAGTACTATCCTCAGTGTACGAATTCATTTGTGCACTCACTCATTCAGCTTGGCTCCACTCAGGCTGTGCATAAGGAAGGCACTGGGGTCCAGAAGCCCCTCACCTCCCCTGAGGCCCTTACAATCTTGTTTCCTTATTTTCTTCCCTGTCTTATCTTCAGCATGATTACATTCCTTTGTGCACGATGCTTAGAACGGTATATTTTTGATCTAACTCATGTATAGTTTAAGGCACATAGTTTAGTGACTTAGATATTTACAAGGTTGTGCAGCTATGACCATTACATAGTTCCAGGATATTTCCTTAACCGCCCAAGAGAAGGGCCTTATCCGTTAGTGGTCACTCATCCTCCCAGTCCTCTAGCATAAGGCAACCAGGAATCTCTTCTCTGCCTCTGTGAATTTGCTGATTCTGGGTATTTCCTACTAAGGGAATAATAGAATTATATGGCCTTTGATGACTAGCTCCACAGTTCAGGCTGGCCTCGAACTCACTTTGTAGCCCAGGCTGCCTTGAACTCACAGCGA
This sequence comes from Dinomys branickii, assembly GCA_004027595.1. Lineage (NCBI taxonomy): Eukaryota > Metazoa > Chordata > Mammalia > Rodentia > Dinomyidae > Dinomys > Dinomys branickii. Next base: position 61,012 of record PVLD010000723.1, read on the forward strand.
TCCTCCTGCCTCAGCCTCCTGAGTGCTGGGATTACAGGCGTGCGCCACCACACCTGGCTTGAGCTTCTTTCTTCTAAACATAATTTTTTCCTCAAGGTTCATCTGTATTATAACAAGAGTCATTTCATTTCATTCCTATTTGCGGCAATAGTCCACTGTGTAGGTGTACCACATATTGTGCGTCTATTTGTCAGTTGATGGGCATTTGGGTTGGTTATATCCTTTGGCTATTCTGAATAATACTATTATGATTATCCATGTGCAAGTTTTTGTGAGGTCATATTTTTAATTTCTCACGGTTATGTTCCTGGGAGTAAAAGTTCTGGGTTGTATGATACCGCTATGTTTAACTTTTTAAGAAATTGCCAAACTGTTGTCCCATGGCTGTGCCATTGGCCATTTCCCCAGCGATGCATCAGATCCCCACTTCCCCACATCTTTGCCAGCACTTGTTATTGTGCTTTCTTCTAGCTGTCCTACTGTCTGTGAAGTGGTATCTTGTGGCGGTTCTGACTTCATTTCCCTGATAATGATAACATCTTTCCTGTTCTCCCGAGCCCTTTGAAGGTTGCTTTTGGATAAACGTCTGAGCATTTTGGTCTCTTTTCAGTTGGGTTTTTTTGTTATTGAGTTTCAAGAGCTCTTCATATATTTTGCAAACTAGATCTTTGTCAGATATATGATTTGCAAATAGTTTCTTTCATTCTCTGGGTTGTCTTTGTACTTTTTTTTTTGGTACCAGGAATCAAACTCAGGACCTTGCACTTGTCAGGCAGGCACTGTGCCCCTGAGCTACATCCCTGGTCTCTACTTTCTTAATAATGCTCTTTGAAGCACAAATATTTCTAATTTTGATGAAGTCAAGGGTATTTTTTTTCTGTTGTTCTTTTGCTTTATATTACCTAAGAAATCACTGCCTAATCCAAGGCCAGAAAGACTTATGATGTATATTATTTATGCCTAATTTTTCCCTTTTTGGGGTATTTGAGCAATTAAACCCAGGGCCTTGGCCCTGCCCCACTACAGTTATTTTTTAATAAAACTTTTTTTTGACCACTATTCGTGGGAAGAAGACAATAGGTATTGTGACCTGCATTCCCACACCTGCGGACATTTCATGCAACAATACTTTTCCTGTTTTCTGCTGCATTCCATTTCATTACAGCTAGTGGCTATCAACACTCACTGAATTGATCTTGTGACCCGTTTATTGGCTGGGAATTGCATTTTTAGAAAATCATTGTTTAAGAGTTTACAAAGTACTCCGAACACCTGTCCCCGTTTTCCCTTCAAGGCAGATGTGTGAAGCAGTTGCTGCAGTGTCTCTTCCCCAGATGGGAGACAAGGGCCCAGAGGTCAGCGACTTCTGGTCCCAGGGCACGGCTGGCATTTGGACCGATGCCCAGATTGCTGCCATTGGGCTCAAATTCCCTACACCTTCATGTGCTTGATAGTTTCCTGGTTAAAAGTGTGGATTTCCTGCAGTCTCTGCCTCTGTGGTTCTGTCTGCAAAGTTTTTAAGCAGCTCCTTGATAGAAAGCAGCCAGGGTTGCTGCGGGCTTGGGAGAGCCTGGGACTGGGAGCTGGGATGACGCTGCTTGCAGGCTCTGGGCTGGGCCTCGGCGCTGTCCCGAGTCCCACGGAGCACCGCTGCCGCAGCCCTGGAGAAGGCAGGGGAAGGAGGCAGCTGGTCTGGGGCTTGGGGGCTCACACTCCAGCGAGCTGATGGGATTGGATTTGTGGAGGCTGCTGGCTGCAGAGGTGGGCTGGAGCCAAGGAACAGTGACATTTTGTTTGCCGGAGCGGTGTTTGTGTGTTTCCTTAAATGTTGAGCCAACATACACAGGTAGAGAGATTTTATGTTATAATTTGACTGCTGGCATTTCTTGAAAAGTCAGAAGATCTGGTGCCCTTGGGCATGGGTTGCTGCTTGAGCAAGGTAGCATGGGTTGCCCGGGGCCTGCCCTGGCTCAGCCCAGCGGGGTCCCCACGGTCCCCCCATTGGCCTCCACTCTCTGTTCCGCTGCAGCTGTTTCCAGCTCTGAGACTCAGGCTCCCCAGTGTGCTTGGACACCTCCCTCCCCGTCCCCCTTCCTCTTGCTTTTCTCTGGGATATGACTGTGGTTAAATGGAAAAACCGCAGGCCCTGGAGTTAGGTGGCCCTGGGCTCCAGTGCCAACCTGTCATCCCCTTGGGCAACGTGGGCCAACCATCCGTTAATTAACCTCAGGTACGTTACCTCCGCAAAGTGGGGGCTGTGTGTCACCCTGCCATGGTGCTCCCTTCCATGCGAGGGAGCATCGGCGAGAGTGACTCCCTTGGGCTGCCACCAGGAAGGTCTTCTCTGGGAGCAGGGGTGACTTAAATAACTGGCAAGCTTGGGACTAAGTCTCTGTCCCAGGCAGCCCAGCCCAGGGCCCCTCTGAGTGGGCCCAGAGTCCTGTCAGGGGCACCCTCTCTGTGCCCTGAAAGCCCGAGTTCTGCAGGTATTACAGACAGCTAAGTAAGGGAGAAAGAGTACAGGCCATCAGATGGGCCCGGGCCCTCAAGAGAGGCAGTACAGAGGCCGAGAGCACATCAAAACTGCGGCTGCAGGCGCATCTGAAGATTAAACTCACCATGCCAGATTTTGGCAGCTTTTATTGTATCACCCTTTTGAGATTTCCTGTATAAATAAACCATTATCTCATCGGGGATGGGCCATCCTCTCTTACCCACCAAGATCACAACAGACGGACCAGAATCTTGACCACTAAAGTGACTAAGACTGAAGGCTAGAGATTATCAACCCAGGTTAATGATACCATCCATGTACGTCTGCTATGTCACTTACTTCCCATTGGATCAATATTACCTAAATGGCTATACTTGCATCTTATTGGCTTATCAGTTGTGACCCACATTGTACCCACCTTGTGATTTGGCCCTGTCAAACTTCCTTTGAGATGTCTCCCTATTTTTATTCCACAATAAATTTTCTTACTCTTTTTTTTGAGACAGGGTGTTGCTATGTAGTTCAGACTGGACTTGAACTCACTCTGTAGCCCAGGTTGGCCTCAAACTCACAAGCATCCTCCTGCCTCAGCCTCCTGAGTGACGAGATTACAGGTGTGCGCCACCATGCCCAGCAGTATCCTGCTCTTAAACACCATTGTTCCTTAGAATTCCTTGTTCGACTTTGGGGAACACACACTGGCTTATCAGACATCTAGCAGGCTGGGAGTTACATTTATTTCTTTACATCTTCTGGAGGTTTTATATTGCAGGGATCCACCTGCTCTGTCCGTGCTGCTGAGACTGGGTCTGGGGTAGGGACTCCAACAGCCCGGAAATGGTGGATTCATCCAATTCTGGGGTTTAGGATAAGGGAACTTAAGATACTTAAGATAAAGTCTCTCAACTCAGCATTCATCTACAGGAGCTCTCTGCCAATTTCAGCAGGGCTGGGAGGAGGGGAGCCTTTCGGGGCTTCCTTAAATAGTAGTTCCTCTGGCGGTTGTTGTAAGGGGCCTGGCACATACTAGGTGTTCAATAAACCTGAAATGATTCTTTCTTCCTTCCTTCCTTCCTTCCTTCCTTCCTTCCTTCCTTCCTTCCTTCCTTCCTTCTTTCCTTTCTTCCTCCCTCCCTCCCTCTTTTTGAGACAGGGTATCTCTATGCAGCTCAGGCTGGCCTTCATACTCACTGGCCTTTGTACTCACTATGTAGCCCAGGCTGGCCTCAAACTCACAGCAATCCTCCTGCTTCAGCCTCCCTAGTGCTGGGATTATAGGCATGCACCACCATGCCCTGCAGATTATCTTTCAAAATCCTTCCGTTCTCCTGTGGTTCACCATTCAGAGATAGAAAAGCAAGGTCAAGGCTTGGGGAGGCCAAGGTCAGCCCTCAAGGGGGTGGTTCAGAGGAACTAGAAGAGGCAAAGGATTAAAGAGGGGGAAACTTCGGAAATGTTCACTTCAAAATTGCCTCCCAGGTCCTTAGAAGTGTATGCCAAGCTAGGTGTGGTGGCAAACACCTGTAACCCTAGCACTAGAGAGGCTGAGGCAGTAGTATTGTTGCGAGTTTGAGACCAGCCTGGACTACAAAGCTCAAGGCCAGCCTGAACTGCATAGCGAGACCCTGTCTCAAAAAGACCAGATAAAAAAAAGAAGCATATGCAAATCACATGCAAATCTCACATATTTAATTGTAGCCCTCCTTGGGAAGTCTGACTTGGATGTGGCCCTGGGGGACAATTTGGGTGGAGGTCACTGAATTCCGGGGAGTCTGCGAGGAAGGAGACACAGGAGAGGGTCAGGAGGAGGGTGGGGGAGGAGGGCAGGGAGGAGGGTGAGGGAGTGGGAGGGGCCTGGGCTGAGAGGGACTCCAGGAACAGGGGCTGAGGGAAGGTGCAGCGGTGCGGGCGAGGGGCGGGGTGGGGTGGGGCAGTCCCTACCTGTGCCCTGGCCGATCCTGTATGTTGAGTGCCTGTCACTCCTCAGCCACCCCTGAGTTCAGGGAGACAGCGTGGAAGGTGGGACAGCTGGCTTTTGGCATCAGCCCAACCTTGGTTCTTTCCAGCTATGGGGTTGGGCTGGTTCCATAGCCTCTCTTTTCTCCTCTGTAGAATGGACAATCACAGCTCTCGGTCACAGGGCTCTTGTGACTACAGCCAGCCAGGTGGGGTGGAGAAAGTGCTCAGCTGGCCAGAGTCACCCCTGGGCCAGGCTGTGAGTGTGGGCAGCTGTCTCAGACGCTGTGATGACTCCCCATTCTCAGATGACGGTGACGGTTGAGCCCAGTGAGGCCAGGGAACCGGGGCAGAGCCAGCTGTGACTCAGGCATGCGTAGCAGCCTCCTCCCCACTGTTAGATCTGAGAGTTCGCAGGAGCCTAGAGAGATTGTGCAGCTTGCCTACTGTCCACAGGCAGCTTAGAGACCCAAGTGTCCGGACTGAGGCTCCTACTGTCCCGCACATCTCAGAGCGCCTGCCATCCCCGGTTGTCCAGTCTGACCAGGCGGTGCGCTTGGTTCTCCTTCGGCCTGGAACACGTCTTGTGGCCCTGACAAGTGACTGCCAGCTGCCCGCAGGGCCACCATCTCATCCCCCTATGGAGATTTGAAGGTCCCACTGGGGGTGTTGCTTGTGGTGGGGGGAACTTCCTGCTTCTGCCTACTTCCTTTCTCCCCTTCCCCTCCCCAAGGGTCCTCCCGGGGCCTGGCCGTCCCTTCCCGCTCCCTGCTCCGGCGCGGTGTTTGGGGAGATTATTCAATGTTGACATTGGAATGAGAACGAGATGTGAGCAGCAGCCAAACACTGGGATTAGGGAGCGCAGGAGCCCAGGCCCGGACCGAGGGAGGCTGCAGCGTCTGTGCTTGGGTCTTCCAGATGTCTGAGCCTGGGCCCACCTGGGAAGGGCTGGTTCCTGAGCCACAGACCAGCCCTGCTGCAGCCACGCCCTACTCCAGGGTTTGGCTGCTGAAGCCATGGCAAAGAGCCCCGCGGAACTTGGCCCCCTAAGCTCCTGTAGTGTTTCGAGAAGCAGGGGATGGGGAGGGGGACTCCTCCCAAAGGTGCGTTCTCCGCTGAAGGTTTTACAGCCCCAAGTTAGGTGCTTTCCTATGGCATAGTCAGCGGCTGCCCAACTGTCCCTTGGAGCCAGTAATTTGCAGACTTTTAATGCGTTTTCTAGGAAAGGAACAGTCCATGGTGTAGCAGTTGATACATTGTGTCAACGTGAGAATTGAGAAGTTTAGAAGCTTAACTGACTGGGCAAGAGGTCAGGGTCCTCACTTTGTAAACAGCCTGAGCCTGTGCCAGAGGCCGGCGGGGGGCCTGTGGGCGGGCAGCCTGCCTACAGTATAAGGGAGCAAAAGAGGCTTCTCCCGCTTTTGCTCTTGCTGTCTTTGCTGCCCCCCCCCCCGCCTTGTTGCCCCTGTGCTGTGGCACCCTGCCTTGGAGCCGGCTGATTATGGACTGAAACCTCCACAAACATGAGCTGAAGAAACCTTCCCTTCCTGAATTTTAGGTGTCTTTTGTCTCAATAAGGACAGAAAAGTAACCACAACACATGGCCATGTGCTTGGGAAATGTGTTCAGCAGCAAAGCTACAGGACTTCTCAGAGTGTTTAATAATTGAATAGTCATACTGATTCATCCGAAGGGGGAGGGGTAGACTGTGTAGTTTCTCCCAAACTTGTTTGACAGGTAACCCTTCCCTTATTTGGTGTCTTTTGGTACCAGCTGTTGGTACCAATGTGTGGGTCTTTAGACCCTCAGTGCACCCGGCTGAGTCTGTGAGATGAAGCAGCAGCACCTGCCTTCCGAGCTGAGTGGATGCCATGTGGAGGAGACTCGCATGCCTCGGAGAGGATCACCATGAGCCCCGCCTTTCCTTTGAGCTCATCCAGTGAGTGTAGAGAGGCTCCTGGCTTTGTGACAATCCACCCTCGAGGGTTTTGCCGCTCTCTTCTCCAGAGAGGGGGCTGTGGACAATGCCGTGTGAGGCCCCTGGCCCCCACTGTCCTGGTTTTAGCACTTGGACTTACTGAGAAGTGGGCAGGAGGCGCTGGGTTCCAGGGTGCTCAACTTTTGAGCCCCAGCTCTGCCATGGGTGTCTGGCATGACACAGGGCACCAGAGAGTCAGGGATCAGAGGCACTTTTTGGGCCAGCTCTTGGGGGCACTCAGCCTATGAGCAGCTGCCCCTTGGTGCCTCCGCCCTGTCCCAAACTCTGTTCAGGCTGGCTATGCTGAGCCTGTTCCCTGGAAGCCCCGCGTATGGAGGCCTCAGCCCCGAAGTGTAAGCTGTGCTATGCAGGCCTCCTCTTCATCCTGGTTTGCTTGCAGCAGCTTCTGGACCAGCAGGCTTAGCTTTGCCCTCTGCTCTCTGGGAATGAGCAGAAGGGGGAGATGAGAAAGGTCCAGTTGGGGGAGAGCTCAGTAGCTTCCTCAGGAGGCCCAGAGACTGTGTCCTAAACCCCTTGGCCAGGGGTCCCTCAACTCTGTCACGTAGCCCTGTCTCCCCCTTGGGAGCCCTGCAGGAGTCCCCTCCAGCTCCATGGAACGTGAGTCTGTGGAGTCCGAAACATCCCCCATCCTACTCCCTGCCCCCTACCCCATGCCCCAGAGGATCTCTGTCTCCCTGGATGACGGGGCAGGGGCTTCCTATGGTGTCTCCCCAGCATCCACTGGGGACATCCACGCAGGTTCTGTCCCTTTCCGGCTCACTGCCATCTCAGGATGCTGTCAACTGCCAGGGGAAAACCTCGGTCCCATTTCCATTTTCTTTTGAAGAACTATGACGCAAGCTTCCAGACCTCACTTCCTGCCACCCACCTTTCTGTCCTGCTCAGAGCTCCTGGTGTCACTGTGGTCTCTGTGCGGACTGAAACCAGCGAGTGTGTGTTTTCTCCTCCGTCACCTCATTAGAGCGGCAACCGTCTTACCTAGTCCCAAATACTCTGTGTGGCCTTTGAATTGTCAAAAGCAGCACACGCTGTTGTAGCACATCCAGATGGTGTTGATTTGGGTCAGAGCGCCATGCTTCCCCACCTCCCGTCACTTTCTTTGCTGAGACAGAGTACCCTGACACCTGCTACATCTTTCCAGGTGAAGCAAGACCCCGCCTCTAAGAGTGAGTCAGCTATGTGAATCCCCACAACACAGTTACCTTTCAGATGCCCCGCCTCTGAGCTTTCGGAGGTCCAGATGTAAACCACGACATCCTCTCTGACCCTATTGGTCTCTGCTTCCTCCCAGGTTGTCCTGGCTAAAAGTTTCATTGTACACTCAGCGAGCTTGGGTGCTCCGGAGGTTATCTGACTGACCTCCGTAGTGTGGCACTTTGGTCTTTTCTCCTTTGGTACTGCTTCAAGTAATACTGAGTGTAGAAGGAAACATTTCTGCAGGCAGAGTCTGAGAAATGGGATTGTGGGGGAAAAGTAGGCATGAAAACTTTGTTGTTGTTTAGAAAGAAGTTGCTGATCCCAAACTCCTGGACTTGAGATCTTCTTGCCTCAGCTTCCCAAGAGCTGGAACTACAATAGGTGCATGTCAACATACCTGGGTTGCATTTACATTTCTTTAGTGGATACTCTCCTACTGTCTCCGGTGGGCTGGACTGATGTGTGATGTGCCCTGATGTGTGACAGTCTGTCTTTCTCCCTTGAGAACAGGATCTGGGACTTACTGGTCACCATGTTCCTGGCACACAGTAGGAAATACTTGCTGGCTGAATCTATGGCTTACCAAGCCCTGGCTCTGTTTTTTTCCAAAAAGCAGAAGTCATCCTTCTCTAAAGAGCTTGTGACGTCAACTGTGAGACCTTGGCTCTTTAGACTGTGAAGAATCTTGAAGGGTCCTGAGTACTGTCTTTATTAAGTGGTGGGTGTGAAGTTTTTATCTTTAAAGCTGGTCTGAAGGATGTGGGTTGCCATGGCAACCCTTGAGCAGGGCAGCCTCTTCCCTCCATCTTGGGAGCCCTGGTTGCCATAACAACCAATGAGTCCACTCCCCCCCCACCCACACACCATTACAGGGCCTCCAGCTTCCTAGGTCTTGGCAGCCCTGTGTTACTTGAACTGTCCTGCCCCCTTGAGGGCTCTGAAGCCAGGTGAAACAGTAGCGTGGCCACTGTGGAAAAGGGAGGGCCGGGTGCAAGAACATCAAAGCCCAGTTGGGCCCCTGCTGCCTGGTGACTGGAGTGGGAAAAAGTGCCTTGGGGTCATGGGGTCCTCGGGGGATCCATGAGGTACAGGGGTGGAGTAGCTGAGTGTTTTCCTCAACATGCCCTTCTTAGACGGGCACCACTGCTGCCCCCAGGTGGACGCTCAGGCTCTGCCAGGGGAAACTGCGGCCCTCTTCACTGTGCCACTGGAGGGCTGGCTGCATGAGGCCCTCAGCAACTCGGGGCAGTCTGCTGTGGTCGAAGGAAAGCGGGATACCTGAAGAGTCTGTTGACACTTGGAAAAAGCTGGTGAGGGGGAAGCAGCAGCAGAGTAGAGTGACTATAGCTGTGGGACGCCAGCGTGGACTTTGTAGACCTGCCCGGAGGACAGGGACGGAAACCAGCAAATGGCTCCCACCCATGAACACTTTTGCCTCCACTCCTGCGGTGCAAGGCAGGCCCAAGTAGACTCTGCCTTCTGCCCTCACGCCCCGTTTGTGAGGTAAGGCGGACAAAATAAAGATAAGGAAAACGGGACAAGGAAAAGTATAGTTTTAAAATTGCAATTTTTTTTTTTTTTGGTATGATAGTGGGGATTGAAACCAGGGCGTTCAAACTCTGAGCTCCAGCTCCAGCCCTTTAAATTTTTTTTTTTTTTTTTTTTTTAGTTTTGAGCCAGAGTCTTGCTAAGTTGCCCAGGCTGGGTTTGACCATGTGATCCTCCTGCCTCAGCCTCCCCGAATGCTGGGATGACAGACAGGTATGTACCACCATACCTGGGTCCTAAAATTGTACTTTTAAGCAGATTGCAATTTCAGGACACAATGGAAGTTATCGAAGGCTATCTATAACTGTAATCCATATCTTTGTTCTCTAGATTTTTAAAATGTAGGCTCATAATATCCAACTATAAACTCTGTCTGCTGGAACTCAGAAACTTCTGTACCCCCAAATGTCAATGTGCAGAGCAGAAGGATACCTGGGTGGAGGTCTGAGGTTCAGCAGAGAGAAGGGGGCTGGGAAGGGGCTGAGAAGCAGCTGGTCCCCTGCAGAATCCTGGGATGGTCAGGGGCCAGAGGCGTCAACTGCCAAGGAAGTGGGACAGAGAGAGGGCCTGAAAAGAGGAAGCAGCTGGAAAGTCTGCGCGAGGAGCAGGTGGACCCCAAGTCCCCAGCTCTGTCCTGTGCAGCCAAGTGACTGTCCTTGTAGTCCCAGAAGACACCGGAGCTCTGTCCCCTGGAGTGCTCTGTGTGGGGAGGTCAGGGTGAGACATGCTAGGGTCAGGGCACTGACTCTGCCTATGAACTGGTGAGACTCCCAGCCCCCTTCTGTACCCAGTCCAGGGCCCCAGCTCACGCTTCTATCTGCATCCACCCCTAACTCCAAAAGGGGACTGGAGGATGTTTTCTGTGGAGGGGATGAAGAATCCCGGAAGAGGGACTGGCAGATGCTCATATTCAAGAATCTGTAGAAGACAAGCTGGTGGGGGCTGTCCTACAGTGAAGCCCATCCAATCAGTATGTGAAACTCAGGCGCGTGATGCTGCCATCAGGCTCGGCTGTGGCCTGGTCCTCAGCGTGAACACATGCTCCAAGACCATCAACATCTAAGGGATGCTTCTTGTTTCTTTTCCCCACAAGGAAAATATAAGCCAAGAGAAAACAGAGCAGAAATTAGGGTCAAAGAAGCCATTTTAGATATTTTATTTAACCATTTATTTATTAACCATAAATATTAACCATTTATTTATTAAATATTAACCATTTATTTATGGTTAATATTAACAATTTATTTATTTAACCATTTTAGATATTTTTAGATAAAAAACATATTACATGAGAAGAGAACAGTATTCTAAAAGGAATAGCTAGAGAATAAGAAAGAATTTGTGGAAGTAAACCTTTTTTCTTGTCCTTTTGAGACAGGGTGTCACTATGTAGTGCAGGCTGGCTTTGGACTCACTGTTTAGCCCAGGCTGGCCTCAAACTCTCAGTGACTCTCTTGCCTCAGCCTCCTGAGTTTACAGGCATGCAACACCATGCCAAGCCAGGCAGTAGACGTTCTCACAGCAAAAATTTTAAAAATTATTGAGAGCTGAACGATGAAGCTGAGGAACTTTCTCTGAAAATGTGACATGAAGAGACAATGACACGGACTAGAGGACAAATGAGAGAGCAGGCATGAGAAATCAAGGCGTCAATCCAAGAAGCTCTACATTCAGCTAATAGGAGTTCCAGAAATAGAGGAAGGAGAGCAAAATTGTCTAAGAAATAATACAAGAGGATTTCCCAGAATTAAAGCATGTGAGTTCTCAGACAGTAAGTTCCACTGAGTGTCCAACTCCATCAATGTCGAAAATACCCAGATCCAAGGTCATTGTTAGGACATTTCAGATTTCGTGGCCAAGAGCTCTGTGGTTTTTGGAAAGGGTGGGCCAGGACTCAGTCAGACAAGTGAGGCATTTGCCTTAAGTGTAACAATTGAGGGGGCTCCAAAAATCATTAAGATAAAGAAATTTACCACCATCAAAAAATAAAAATAAAGCAAAATAGCCTCTGATGAACAAAATGCGAAAATTTTAAATAAAGACAGGATCTGGTGAGGCTGGAGTTAAGCAAGTGAGCTTGAGTTATGAAAGCGTAGGTTTGGGTTTCTATTTTGGTCATTGCGGTTTTGTTTTGTTTTGGAGATGGGGTTTTGTGATGTGGCCTAGGCTGGCCTTGAATTCATAGTAATCCCCCTGTCCCAGCCTCCTGCGTGTTGGGAGTACAGTGTGTGTCACCACGCACTGTGATTCCTGCATGTTCTGGCTCTAGCAACTCTGAAGCTTAGGAGGAAGCTTCACTTCCTTTAATATCACCCCAGCCCTGCACACAAAAGACAAAGTAACAATGTCACTGTTTTAGTGCGTTTTCATCGCTGTAACAAAATACCTGAGGCCATCAGTCAATATAATATAAGGAAGTTTTGTTTGGATCCATAGTTTCAGTTCATGGATGCTGTTTTCAGGCCAGTGAAAAACTAGAAACTTCATGTGGAAGGTGCATGGGAGTGGGAAAGTGCTCACCTCCTGGAAGCCAGAAAGCAGAGAAAAGAAGGGCCGGGGACAAGGCGTGCCTTTCCAGGGTGTGCTCCCAGGATAAGCCCAGGGAGGCCCCCCTCGGACAACTTTGCCCGTCTCCCAACAGTCCACTTAGTTGTGCACCCATCAGTGGATGGGTCCATTCATTAGATCAGAGTCCTCCTGATCACTCATTTTTCCAGAGCCCCACCTCTGAACGTTGCTGCTTCAGGGATCGAGCCCTCAACACACTGTGAGGGACATTCTAGACCCAGACCATAGCACTAGGAACAGATTCCAGGAGGTTGATGTAAGAGGAAATTTTTAAAGGCAAACAAGGAAAATTACATCAAGTATTTTAGAACAATAGTCCTTGACTACGAGTATTAATAATAACAAGGCAGCGTGACCAGATAGTTGCTGGGCAGATATTCTCATAGACTCTTCTTGGTATAAGGTTTTAGTGGACTTTGTATAAAGTTGCGCTTCTGGCAGAGTCTTCCATGACTAGTTCTTCTTTTCAGGTATCCATTCCCGACTCCTGACTTTGTTTCGGTCAGGGGTTGACAAAAGTGACTCCATCTTTGTTCTGACAACTTCCACAGCATCCGTCTTCTAACCACCACTTTGGAAGCATGTACATAATGAAACAGTGCCTTTCAAAATTCTGACTCCAAATGCTCTCCCACCTAGCATTCCACGCCCACCCAGACTATCAGTGAAACACAAGGGAGAAACAAAGACCTTTCTAGACACACCAAGCCTTCAGATTGCTTGCTTCCGTGTACTTTTCTGCAGGAAACTACTAAAGGATGCTCTCAATTAACACCAGGGAGCTAAGAATGAAATTGGTTGCTGGAGCAGGGACCCCAACACAGGAGAAGGGTTCAGGGAACACCTTGGGTAATGGCCAAAGGGCTGCTAGGGACAGCTGTGCCATGCGGTGAACAGGAAATCAGAAGACTCTAGAGATGATGGCATTTGTCCTCGGGAAAACAAATGAACCTGACCAGTCATCTGACAAGTTTGGTCTGGTGGAAAATTATACTGAGGACAGGGAGAGATTTTGTCAATTATCAAACAAACAAACAAACCTAAATTGATGAAAAAAAGAAGCAATAATTGGAGCTGGGGATATAGCTCAGTGGAATAAGCGCCTGCCTAGCAAGCGCAGAGTCCTGAGTTCAATCCCCAGTACCGCCAAAAAAAACCAACAACAACAACAACAAAAAAACACCAAGAAGCAATAATTAACAAGAAAGACCAAAAGAAAGAAGACTAAGGTCTACTTACTGGTCCAGTAACAAAATGTATTTATATTGTCTGAAAAGGGAAAAGGTAGAAAATGAATTTTTAAAAATGTAGCTGAAACTGAGGCCAAGAGGGAATAGATGGAAACCATCTCAACGACACTGAAGCCGACCTCAAGGTTAAGACAATGAGCCAGGAGACTGAAGAGCACCAGTTATTATTCAGGAACAAGGAGATAAACAGAAGAAACAGCTTCGGTGGAGCAAGGCGTGGGGAGATGGGGTGGGCTGCAGGGCTGCAGGCTCTTGATTTTAACTGTAAGCCTGTGGCACTACTGGGGGCCTTTTGTACCCTTTGGCTCTGCATCCATGGATTCAACTGCCCACATGAGGAATGCTAAAAAAAACCAACACCCCCCCCCAAAGTGTATCTATACTGGGACAAGGAGACTTAAATCTTGTCATTATTCCTTAGATAATACAGTGTAAGAAGTATTTGCATAGCATTTACATTGTATTATATATTATAAGTAATTTCAAGATGCTCTAAAGTCTGCAGGAAGATGTAGGTTATATGCAAATTGTGTGCGATTTTATTTAAGGGACTTGAGCATCTTTGGATTTTGGTATTTGCATGGGAGCCTGGAATTAATTCCTTATGGATAATGGGGATGACTGCACTTGGCTATTGAAAAGATTTACAGGTAGTACTTTGCTTCCAACAAAACATTGTTTTGAAAAATTGAGCTCTTGCTCTCTCCTGTACAAAGGAAGGTCTCCCTGACTTCCCTGGTGCCTTGATCCCTCATTTCTGTGAGCGACCCCAGCTCTGGGGCTCATGTCCCCAGCAGTGCTGTTCCATTGGGGAATAACTGAAAAGTAAAGTTGCTCAAGTTCACAAGAATTTAAAAAAAAAAACAACAACTTTTGTAGATGCTGAACTGGGAAAGCCATGTGGACATTACAGGACATCTGGCTTTCATAACCTGTCACAGATGTTAATGGCACTTTGTTTTTATTGCTGAGTTGGGTGGGCTGGGTTGAGGTCAGAGGCGGTATTCAGACAGGGTGGAATTTAGCACACGCCCCTGGGCTCCAGTGCTATCTCTACCTTTCAATAGCCAGGGGTTGGAGCAAGTTACTCAACCCAAAACCCATATCCCTAACTGAATAGTGAGGAGAAGACAAAAATAACACTTGGTAGCTGTGTGGGTCAGCTTTTCCCCTGCTAGTATAGTATATACAACATCTACAACTTAAAGGAAGAGAAGTTTATTTTGGCTTTTGGCTTCCAAGGGCTCGGTTCATGGTTACTTGGCTTCAAGGCACAATTGTCCTGGGGAAGGGTGTTCATGGTGGTGGGGAAGACCCTGAGAGGAAAGTGCAGGGATCAGACACAGCACCTGTGGTCACACCTCTGTGACCCACCCAGACACACCCAGAAGTGTGTGGCTCCAAAGCCAATCAAATCACCGCAGCACTGTCAACCCTTAGAGAAATGTAGATAAGGTGCCTAGCACATGGTAGGTGGTTCCTAAATGGTGGATTGTTTTAAACTGCAGAATGTTCTGTGATGGCAGCTCTTCCTTGATCCTGTATTTCCTGAATTCTTGTTCTCATGTTAACTTCCAAGTTTGAGCCTCTGCCTCCAAGGCCACAGGACACTGTGCTCAGTTTGGGCACACTGTGTATTAGCACGGTGGCTCACAACATCTACACATTTTTGGGGACAACCCAATGATTCCACTTTAGGGTCTATGCTGAATAGGTTTCAGTAGTTTTGCCTGGTTTTTAAACAAAATTTATTTAGGTAGGAATAAACTCAACTTGAGGTTTCCATGATTTTCACATGACCTTTAAATACCCCAGATTTGCAGTTTCCTTCTTTCACTAGTGAAAGACTGGATCGTCTTGGAAAAAAGCAACTTAATTTGATGCTGTTGCGCCCTGTACATCTCCTTTCTTTCCTCCCTGCATTTCACTGGCTCCAGGCTGCCTGGCCTCCCTGGCTGCCTCCTGGTCTCACCAGGCTGTAGCCCTCCCTGGACCCTGGCCACCACTCCTCCTCCGTGGGAACGGCAGGACCGCCTGCTCAGAATTCACTAGTCCCTCCAGAGGCCACAGCTTCCTGCAGTGTCCTCCTTCAGGCTGTGCTGAGGCCCCTTCCAGCACTGCCCTCCTACCTTGGCTTTGGGTCACTGAACTGGTTGCTACTATTTTTAAAAACTTCTTACTCCTCGCTGGTGATGCTATGATCATTCCCTAAGCCTCAGGCCTTTCCCCTAACCCTTCAGTGATCCTTAATGACTTAGTGGCCTGCAGTGACCACCTCTGCCTGGGCTATTGCCTCAGCTCTCTCCAGGTGCTCACTGGATGGCTTCCCTGAGATGGTATGACTTTCGCTCACATCAGAGAGAGACCTACACACCTGTCCCCTGACCCCAACCTCCTCCCCAATCTTCGTCTTGATCAGTGGCAGTGAAGTCATTCTTTGTGCCTCTCTCTTCCTTCAGCTTTACCTCTTGAACCAGCCCACACCTGCTGACCTCATCAGGGTGGCCCTCACCGTCCCCAGACACGCGGTCGCTCTTCTGTCATGCTTGGAACATCTGGGAGAGCACTTTGTAACTGTCACACTTTTCAAAAAGGAAAGTTTTCCTTAACTGATTACATATTCTCCTGTAGTCCAAGTCCACAATGTCTTTTGTCCCAGTGAGCAGCCCCTAGTGTCCCAAAGCCTGGCCACAGACATTGTGCATGACCTCATTGCTGATTGTCCTGCAGAGGACCTATGCCTCTTCTTGGGCTCGGCTTGACTGGTGGTGTGTGCAGGGGAGATGGTTCTTGAAGGTTCATGGTGTAGCTCCTCTCAAGGTCTGGAAGAGAGTGCTGACACCTTGAGAACCTGGGGCTGGGCGTGGCTTAGTGGTAGAGCACTAAGAGTCCACTGTGTGCAAAGCCCTGGGCTAGACCTTTAGATCCGCCATGTGGAGGGAGAGAATGTGAGAGAGACAGAGAGGGACAGAGAGAGGGAGACAGATTAAATTTTCTTAAGTTCTTAAGAGTATGTCTAAGACAAATCAGTGATTCTGTTGCTTCACTGATGCCTTGCTGCGATAACAACAAAGTCTCGGTCTTTTGACTTCATCTTGCCAAGGAGACTCTCTCCTCAAAGATGGGGAAGGGGTGGGTGACAGCCTGCCAGGGTCTCATCACCCTATCCACATGTGCTTCACACTGGTCCCCAACTTCAGATCTCTGCTTCTCCAAGGTGGGGAGGTCTTGGTCATTTTGGGGTGGACTATTTGGTGGTCTTCCTACCACATTGTGTGAACAGATCCTTTCTCAAAAAGTGATTTTAAGTGGGTGAAATAAAATAGCTAAGATTATAAAGGATTGAGAAGTTATTAAAATGTCAAAAAGCCAAATTTGTGACATAGGAATATTATCCATCTTTATTACCTTTAAGAACCAGTATAAATTTAAAACAGACCTGAACATACATATTTTGAAATAGCTGTAATATTATATGTGATAGGAAAATACTATATCTACTTTGTGGTTTGTAGCCTATATTTATAATAGGACAAAGTATAAATTTCTGTTAGATTAGTGAGTGTAAAGATGTTAGTTTTTCCTCATTCAAGTTCATGGGTGCTTGAATGCTGTCTGCAGATTCGGAGAGCTTAACTGTGGACCTCATTGAGATACTTAACTCCTTTCTCCCTTATGGAAGCTTCCTTGAGTATCATACTTGTCTTTGAGTTTTCCCTCATGCTAAATTCTTGCAACATTCATTCATTTGTTCATTCATTCAACAAACATTTATCAATACTGCCCATAATCAAGTAAGTCATTGTGTCAGCTATTGGAGGTCCATATAATGATAAGCAAGAAAATAAGCAGTTTTATAATCAGGGCAAGAGAGAGATATTTTCATGCTAGCATAACCCCAAACATAACATGAAAAGCTTAACAGGGAGCTGTCTGAAGTAGCACAGAGGGGTCAGAGGTTAACATTTCCACTTGGTGAGAGACGGAGGAGGGAAAATGCAGGAGGAAGTGGCATTTGAACTTGGTGTGGGAGAGGAGGGTCTAAGCAACTTCTACATGGCAAAGATAGTAGAGATTGCTGATATTTCTACCCTGCCACAAGGTAAGTGGTTGGTGGTTCAGTTTAATAAATTGTCAATTTTACCATGGTGTGGAAGAGTCCCGCCATTCTGTTTTGGGCTTTTGGGATAGTTTCCAGTGAATCACATCGATATTCAACACTGTACTGTAAAACAGGCTTTACATTTGGTGACTGTGTCCAACTGTGGAGTAATACAGTTGTTCTAAGCGTGCTCGGGGTTAGGCTAGGTTAAGCTCTGATGTTTGGGGGCACCAGCAAGGCCAGGCGGAGCACCCTGTTCCCGCTCTGTGCCCAGACTGAAGAGGAAGATGGGGAGCAGTATGGGGAGAGTGCAAAGCCCCAGTTCGATTCTTCATATGCTTCCTTTGAGCAAGGAACAATTTAGACAACAAAGATTAATACATTTATTTATGAAGCATCTGTGAGCTGCTTGGTATACACGAGGGAAATTTTAGCCTAGACTTAATTACAATGTCACAATTGTTTACGTCTTGTTTAATTAATCCATTAATTTTGTTTTTTGGAGACAGAGTCTCTGTATGTAGTCCAGGCTGGCCTTAAAATCACAGCGATCCTCCTGCCTCAGCCTCCAGAGTGCTGCAATTACAGGCATACACCACCCCCATGAGATTTCTTCATCTTGAAGGGTTCCAACTTTGCCTTGAGGGGTAGCCTCTTGATCCCCTGCAAGCCTAGCAGTCTCCCAAGCCCAGTCCCCTCATACTGGTACTGGGAGTAGCTTGCGGCAAGTCTCCTCCTCGCTGAAATTTCCTTTGGAGAGAGAAGTTAGGTGAGCATGATCGTGATCGCGGCATGGAGGAGGGGCAGACATCTATTAGCTGGCAAGCTGCAGAGGGTAAGCTCCCAGCACCCGGGCTCCCAGCCCACTGCAGGGCAGGGCAGAAAGGAGCAGGGACATGCAAAACAGTTTCCGAGACAGAGGCGCGAGTGGACGACTCTGTCCGGAACCTGCGAGAGCACTGCTACGCTGAGTTTAAGGTCCACACTGAAAGACCTGGTGTTTGAGAACCAGCAAAGGTGGTTAGACACCAAAAGTCACTGAGAGCAAAAGTAGGTCCCACATAAAGGAGAAGGGCTGGAGGCATCCTGGGCTGCTACCTACCGCTCAGGGTGTGAGCAGAGTTGGAGGGATGCCTGCTCTCCTAGCCAGACAGGGAGACAAGATGAAGGAGAATTATCTTTTTGGTATGGAACCTGCGGGGTTGAGGCAGCTTCTTACTAAATTGCCCGGATTGATAAAGTACTAAAGGAAAAACTGAGTCCAACGCATCCTCTGGCAGCAAATTTTTCTGCATGGAGCTGGTGGCTTTTGCTGCTTTTTTTGAGTTGGCTTTGCCTTTTCTCAGTGTGTACACACACATTTGTTACTGCTTTCATGGTAAAAATTAGGTGTTTTTCTGAAAAGCACACATACATGAAAATGGCAAACTGTAGAAGAGGTAGCCACAGGTCTTCGGGGTTTTATTATCTGCATGGAGAGGTCCCTGGCCACAGTTGCTCTGAAGAGCATTTTCATAAGACGGTCCCATGTCCCAGAGGCAGAAGGCTCGCGCTCTGGTTCCTTTCTTGCTATGTGCGATATTTCTGACATAGTTAGACGAATGGGAGAGATCTGAGGAAAACACTTTATTCTTGAGGATCAAGATCAAAAGGGACATAAAAGCTTGTTAGCATCATCATCATCACAAGATGCACTTGCCATTGGCTGCTTTCACCCATGGGTCACGAACCAGGATTTGGACACACCATTACAGACTGTGGCTAATATCCCTTATGAGATACTTTTTTGGGGGTGGGTAGCAGCACCAGAAGCTTTTACTGACTGGGAGCAAGGGAAAGTTCTAGACTGTGAGAGCTGTAGACTTGGAAAAAGTCGGCCTCCAAGGCCCCGTGCAGGGGTGCAAGGTGAAGAGAAAGGAGTTGGTAATGGCAGCATGTGGGGTGACACCCACTTTGTAGACAGGGAAACTAAGGCCTAGTCGCCCCTGTGCCATTCAGTAAATAGGCTCAGGGTGTGTATGTGTGTGTGTGTGTGTGTGTGTGTGTGTGTGCGCGCGTGGGTGTGTGTGTGTGTGTGTGTGTGTGTGTGTGTGTGTGAAGTAGGGCTCACAGGCATAGCCAGGCCCTAGAAGAGCCAGCAGGCCGTGGAGACAGCCACTTCATGCAGCTCCATATCCTCCCCTCTAACAGGCCATTCTGAATTTCTGCCTACAGCACAGCCCAGTGAGGGGATCAAGTGAGAGCATGGAAAGCAATTTTCAGCCAAGACCTCTTCACTGTGTAAAGTGTAAGGTTGGCAGGGAACCCGTGTGGAGCTGAAACCACGCCCTGAACCCCCAGGATGCCCAGGGAGGGTCTTCAGGGAGGAGGACCAGGAGAACCGAGCCCAGGAGCTAGAGTTGGAGTCCAAATCCAAGGTGGAAAGGTTTCCTTTCTTTGTTTTAGAACCACAAAGAGTTTAATACGAAAGAAATTAACCTGAGGCGTTATCCTTAGATTTGTTTGAAATCCTCAACATGACTTGCTGTCTTGCAGTCAGACCCTGAGTTTGTCTGTAGCTCCAATAGTTTATACAATACTGGTTTCAAAATTATTCTCTAAAAAAGTCTGACTAATTCATACATGTGTAAATAATACTTGAGAAACTGTCCTCATTTCGCGTTAAATACCTATTGTACAAGGTGTTAGGCACTGTCAATGTACAAGAACAACTTAAAATGTAACTATGTATGCATATTTTGAAAACAAAGACATACAAATCAAGTACAGAATTCTGAAACTCTGTAATCAAAATTCCTCTGTTCAACCTGTATTTGAAGAATGCATTTGTAAAGCAGGTATATGCATCTAAGGTGGACACGCGGTTTCCTTAGGAGTAGGCTGCGAAGGCAGGGTGGTGGTGGTCTGTGGGTTATACTGGGTTTCAACCATTTTATGTATTTTTAAAACAGCTTCTTATTTCATGCTTGGTAAACATCTTGAAATCATTATTTAGCAAGGATTTTTGTATGTGTGGAGATGTTCCGAGCAGCAACTGCCTACCATTTCACATTTTCACACAAACCGTACGTGCAGGTAAGGAAAAAGCTCATGCTACAAGTTGCTCCTGCCAATGTGGGTCATGTTGGATCTCAATTGCTATGCTGGTGAAATACAGAATTAGGAAAACACACTGTGGGGAATGGCAGTCTTTAGAAGAGGTTTCCACGGAACTGCAGGTAAGCAGTGCTGTCTCTGAATTCAGGAGAACTTGAGTGTTCCTTAGGCATGTTTTATACCTGTCATCTCTACTGACTCTCACAGCTTGCAGGCTGTGGGGCTACAGGTGAGCAAACAGGAATCCTAGAGAAACCAGCCATAATCCTAGAGAAACAGAACCAGAAATAAAGCCTGGATTTTGGTCTTCCTAGTCCACCAGTCTTTCTGCTTTTTTCCTTAGTGTCTGGGCAGTTGATTGAAAATACAATGTAGTTTGCTCAAAAATACTTGATGTGGTGCAAAATAGATTTAAATTTTGTTCCTATATGAAGTAGTAAAAAATAATTTGGGGAGAATGAATTTACTATGAAAAGAAAAGAAATAGCCGTTGAAACTTCAGTACTTTTGAAAAAAACATGGTGAAAGACAGCAATTTAAAAAAATAGATTATTTGTGCTCCTGTCTGAGGAAATTCTTATATGTGTGGAGATGTGGTTATTGCTCACCATTTCATCTTCTCTCACAAGCCCTACCTGCAGGTCGTGATAAAAAGCTCATGTTTCAAGCTGTTCCTGGTGATGTGGGATGTGTTGGACCTTGAAGATCTCTGTAGAAATCTGGAGGCATCATGCCATACACATCGATCCTGCCACACAACTCTAGTGTGGCCATCATGGTGAACCAGCTGGGGCTGAGCCAAGCATTGGCAATCTTCCTGTAGCGCACTCATCATCAGTCTCTATGTCACCAGTAAACTCGAGCTTGAAGTCTCTGAGTGAATGAGCAAACTCCTGCGGGGCTACCAGAAGCCCAGATGACAGCCTCTAGGCGAGAGAGGTTTGCCTGCAGGATGAGGGTTCGCAGTGTCAATAATTGTCTTTTACTAGAATGGTTGATTTTTCTAAATCTTCTTCAAGACTGTCTACGAGAGGCTTGACACTGAAAATATTAATTTTCATCCATATCGTCCACCACAATCATTTCAGAAGGATCTAGAGCAATGTGCGCACAGCCCCGCCTAAGGCTTCCTGCAGAATGCTTGCCTGAGCTGGTGGAAGTGCCTTCCCTCACGTGGCATATGCTGCATTTAGAGGCCTTCGCACTGTTTCTGAAAGTACAGACGCTACAATCCCAAATGCTTTCCACTGTGGCAGGTTTTGCTTGTCTGGTTAAATCTCCCCTCAGCCAGGAGAGAGAGGTGGTGGCTGCGGGTGGCTGTGGCAGAGGGCAGTTGAGGAGCCCCTGCCATGTCTGCAGAGTGCGTGGCTGGTCTACATCTCAATAAAGTTAGGGGGAAAAGATACTGTTCACCAGGAGTCTCCTTGCTGATTCTGGATATTTGTTCTTTTGTTTCCCGGCTTTTCTGTGCTGAAAAAGGAAAACTTCTTGAGTTCCAAGGTGCTGCCTGAACATGGCTCAGAACTTTCTAGAAGTTCATCATTGAGCCTTGTGAGTCCTACTTGGAGTATAATATTCCCTGCTCTAACACATTTGTTTTCTTCCCCAAATCTTTCTTGATTGACAGGGAACATGTACTCTGAGTATGTATCTGCTTCTCTTTACATATGTTTATAGTGGTCATTTTCTCGTGAGATCATATACTTTTTTCTTTTTTGGTACTGGGACTCAAACTCAGGGCCTTGTGCTTGCCATGCAGGTGCTGTGCCACTGAGCTATATCCCTGGCCCAAGATCATATACTCTTAAAACAGTGTTTCGAATCCATCAAAGTTAAGGATTAAAAAATCTCCTTGAATACACTGCTACAGTTGTCTCTCCCTGTGGGGAGAGACCTTCTGGGGCACTGTATTAGGTGCCAGTGGTGAAGGAATTAGAATTAGAGGAGTGCTCTCATCCAGATGTTGCTGCTGCAGGCTCAAGGTGCTCTTTTAACTGGGACACCGGGCTTTCTTGAAATAGACAAGAATTCTAGAAGCATGACATTGTGCCTGATTCATCGCTTAAACTTAGCTGCTGACTCATCACTCCCCCATAGGTTCTTCAACAGTAACTTTTATTACATCATGTGCTTATTGTTTTTTCCCCTTGATTTATTCTTTTTCAACAATTCTTGTTTATCATCTCGGTGACTGGGCTGGCTCACCTCTGAGACTTATGTAAAATTTTCCGTACTATAGATACAGGAACCGAGTATTTCATGTGTCTCTATTAATACGTCTATATCCACCCTATGCTGGGTACTTAAAATAAAGCAGTAGAAAGGATGCGGTTGACTTTGTAAGTGTTTCATAGATTTTATCTTATTTAATGACCTCAGCTACTTTACAAGGTAGATATGACTCTTTAAAAAAAAAAATCCATGAACAGAGGTTCTAAGAGGGGACTGCATCTTGCCCAAGGTCATATAGCAGATGGCAGAACTGGTCCCAAAGCCTCATCCTCACCGACGCCCATACTTTCTGCCATTCATCTGCAGTGCCCTCTTTCTCTGTCCCTGGCCTTAGCAGTATAACTTGCTGTGGCCAATGGGATAATAACAAGTGGGGTGTAAGCAAAGCTCGAAAAGTACAACTGTAATCAGTTGTGTTTGCCTTCTGTCCTATATCCCACCATTGTCATGGGATGTGCTTGGGCTAGGATAGCAAAGGAGGAGGGCATGTGCTGCAGAGTGTGGCCCTCATGGTCCTGGCTGAGGCCAGCCTGGATCAATGGGTGGCAAGTGACATTCTCATCAGTTAGGGAGCCTAGCCAGGACTGGCAGCCACCTAACCAAGTATTCAAGATACACTAGCAGTAAACCCTTACTTGTGCATATTGTTGGGATTTGCTGGTTATTTTATCACAGCATGATCAAGGCAATGCATGACTGATAAAGTCAGTAGGCAGGAAGGGGCAGCTCTTTGGAATTGGGCAGGCCCGGCTTTGACTTCTACCCCTTCTACGTGGAGGGTCAGCATTTAATTTCCTTATCTTTAAAATAAGTGACTACTTCCCCGTAGGGGTCCTGGGGAGATTAAGCATAAGGAAAAGTGAACAAATGTCCAGAAAATGCTGGCTTCTCACAACAAGTCTCTGACACAAATAATTGGGAGATCTGGAGTCCAGGTCAGAGATTGTCCCAAAGTGGAGCTGATACCTTTTCACATCAGCTCAGAGGTGAAAATCCAGGCCAGCATGGCCTGGGTTGACCCTCACAAGGAGACACTGCTTCCGAGTTCTCCACTACAGCATGTGGAGGATGGGCCTGTAAAACATTAATGGTATTTAACTTCAGGGGGCTAACAGCAAAGCTTTGCACCCGTAACTTGGCCAAATGAATGGCAGCGAGTTGCGGAAGGGACATTGGCTTTTGCGTGGGCGTGGGTCGGATGCAGAACAAGGCTCTCCAATCTCTGCTGGGCACAGTGGCTTGCTCTGGCACTCTTTGGGTGCTCTCCTGTGTGTGCATGCATTTTTGATGATCGATCATCAAGAAAGGTGACTGTTTCCCCAGGAGGGATCGCTTTGTCACTTGGTTATCTTTTTCTGGGCCTCCTGTAGGGCTGTCCTTTCCCTTCTTTTGAAGCCATTGTTTTCTTGACGCGAAAAATGTACTCAGGTAAGCACCGAGCTAATTATCTCCAGGGGGAAGGAAAAATAAAATGAACCTGAGGCTGAAATAAGAACAATTAACTCTGTAAACTCTAAGAAGGCATAGGACGCTCTTTGGAAAAAAAATCCTACACATATAGGGAGCAGTATTTTTCCTAAACAATTAACTTGGGATATTTCTACACGATCCAGCTTCTTCCACCTCCTCTCTCCACCGCTGTCCCACATCTCCTTCTCCCTCCTCTTCTCTGATGGTGGGGAGGGGGTGACAGTGGTTAAAGGCACTGAATTCTGCTCCGAACTCATTAAGTGACTGTGGATAAGGCATAGAACATTTCTGAGCTTCAGCTTCTCACCAGAAAAATGGTACTTCTATGCAACGTTTTTTTTTTTTAAACCAGAATTTATTATTGTCCCTTCCAGTCCCATGAATGAACTGGGCTCCACTGGGAGGTTCTTACGGTATGGCTGTGTCATCAGGTGGTGGCTGGAACTGGAGTCTGAAGGCTAGTGCTGGATGTCTCAAGACGTCTCGGGCAGAGCTGCTGTCTGTGGGAGCATCTAGACCCAGCTTCTCATGTGCCGGCATAGACTCTGGCATCTGAGATGGGGCATCTGAAAGTATCTAAGTGGGAGCAGCATGGTGTATGACTTAGATGTCAAGGTATGGAGACACACTTTCACTATGTTTTGATTTCTTTTGATGCTAAAACTGCATATTTCACAACTGGAATCCTGTCTTCTGGTACTGAGTCAGCTATGAATTTATGAAGCCAAACAGACAACCAGCTGGGCCCAGCACAGAGGAGGCTATGCCCCGTGCTCAGGATAGAGACACAGGATGGTGATATTCAAGGGGGAGGGAGCTCAGGGCTGAATGGGTGACGCCATCTACCGGTGCCTGCTGGGTCTGGCTGTGCCCACCCTGGGCTCTGCATCTGTGCCCCTGGCTGCATCATAGTCACCATGCCAGGCATGTGAAAGGGAGACAGCACGTACAGCTCCTGCTTCATATCCACGTGAGGTGCTAAGTTATGGGGGGAGCTCAGACAGCTGTGCATGAGGGACAGTGTTGAATGCCAGGTGCGTGTCGCGGTCACAAGGTGCAAGGGGGAGGAGGCTGGGTGAGGAGGGGTCTTCCTGGAGGAGGTAACTCAGTCTGAATCTTGAGACAGGTGTAAGAATTACCCAGGAAAGGTGGGAGAGGGGCATTTCAGGAGACTTCAGGGTGTAGGGAGAGGGGAGGCCGTGGACCAAGCAGGGCTCAGAGCCAAGCAGGACCTTCCAGCACTGGCAGCAATATTCCTGTTCTCCTGAACAAGGACACAGAAGCTCAGAAGGTGTCAAGGTGACACATTTGGACCCAGGATTGTCTGGCTTCTCAGTTTCATCTCCTTTCTGCCAGCTGTTATCTAACTGCAGTTGCTGCCCCTGGGACTTCCTGCTCTCTGTCCTATGTCTCAGAAGCTCCTGGCAGACGAAGGGTGTTGCTTTTCTGCACCATTTATTATAATGACTTCAATTAAACCATCTTATGCTGGATCAGTGAACAGCTCTAGGGAATTGGTGAGCAGGCCCGGCTACCAGGGAAACAGAGTCCCCTCCTCTCGTTCCTGCCCACTCCTGGTCTGGGTTCTTGTCCCCGCCCCTGGGAAGACTTCAGAGAGGAAATGGGGCATCAGATCACAAGGAGACAAGTAAGTGAGGATCTACTAATTGCTTGGGCCAGTGGGGTGTGGCTGGACCTGCAATGCCCTGTGATGCCATTGGTCTTACTGCTGTCCTTGCCCACTGCCATCGGGCTCCCCTTGATCTGCAGCTGTGGCCCCAGCATAATGCACTGTTCCTGCGTAGTTGCCTCCAGTACAGATCCAGGATGCCATGAACCTTTGTCCCAAGGCACAGGGGTTAATGGCCTTGTCCTGACTTGCTCTATGGCCTTGGCCAAGTTGCCTTCATTCTCTGAGGCTTCTGAGAAAAACAGTAGGGGAAAACTGAAATCTGTGAGACTATTCTTTTCCATAGTTCAGGGCTTCTCCTCTGCTGCGTGGCTCTGTGCCACAGAAGGCTGACTGGGGGAGGAACCCACAGGCTGCCCTGTGGTCAGCTCTACTGTGATCTGGCCTGTGGGAGATTAGAGGGTGGGAGGCAGGTGAGGCCGGAGGCTTCCTTCCCCGATCCTGCTATGCTTTGATACCCTCTGCTTGGCCGCAGCTCCTGCCAAGCAGCCCTTTTTACTGCCCAGTCCTCCTTGG
This sequence comes from Dinomys branickii, assembly GCA_004027595.1. Lineage (NCBI taxonomy): Eukaryota > Metazoa > Chordata > Mammalia > Rodentia > Dinomyidae > Dinomys > Dinomys branickii. The sequence continues at coordinate 87,130 of PVLD010000723.1, forward strand.
GTCCCAGCTCTACTCCTTGAGGCTCAGGGGTAGTTTCCAGCAGTTTGCAGTCTCTGGGTTGCCCTGGCATTTTTCTGTTTCTTTAATCCTGTGCAACCCTCTGTAAATAGTTCTTCCTCATTAAGGTCTCCTTAGTTAAGCCATTTGAGCAGAGTTCTGTTTCCTGCCGGGATAGTGATAAATGGGCTTCTGAGGCCCCTTTCAACTCTGAAATCTCACACACTTGCGAGGGAGCAGCTTGCAAGGGGCCACCTGACTCTTGGGGCTGTAGCCTGGTGATCTTCACTGAGAGTGTCCAGGAGAAGGACCCCAGCTCCAGGTGACTTTTCCTTCCCTTCTCTTCTTGTGGTCCTTAGTTGCCTTAATTCAAGTAATTTTTCAGAAATATGACCTTATTGAAGTGTAACCTACATACAGCCAACTGTATCCACAAGAGTGCACAATATGATGCCTGCCCATGTGCTTTTGAATGCGTCCCTTCCAACATTCGTATTGGAGCCTAATCGCATCAAGACAGAATTCATAAAGAGAGCCTTTAGGGAAATGTTTAAGTCACAAGGGCTCAATCCTCACACATGGGGTTAATGCCTATATAACAGAGGCTTCACAGAGCTGCCTGTCCTTCTGCCTCATGGGTACACATCCTCTGGAGGATGAAGCGGAGACAACCCGTCCGTAAGCAGAATCTGCCAGTACCTTATCTTGGATTTCAGCATCCAGAACTGTGAGAAATAAATCTTTATCACTTTCAAAGCACTCAGCCTGAGGTGGTTTGTTATAGCAGCAGAAATGGACTATGAACACCATCTTTTCTATGCAGGACTGCTCTAAACTTTCCAACTGTCTCCAACCTTCATTCTCCTTTCTGAAAATTCGCAAGCTTCAAATCTGATCCTGTCACTCTCTTGCTCAAAAACCTTGCTTAGGGCTCTTTTGCCTTGAGGTTAATGGCTTCAATTCTTCAGAGTGATGTCCGAAGTCTTCGAAGCTGGGAGGGGCTCTGTGGTCTCAGGTCCCATGGATGCCCTAGCAGGAGTGAACTGCTTAAGTTCTTTCCAAACTCCTGTTTCTTTTTCCCCTGTCAGGAGAGTCTGTCCCTAAATCTTTTAGACTCCCCCTCAAAACATTTTGACTGGGATCTCTTTTCTCTAGGGCTGCCAGGAAGCAGGCTTTTGGGGAGCGCTTTTATGTTCTAACCCCAAAGATATCAATTTATACCCTGACATCACGATGAAAAAGGGAGAATGGAAATTTGGGGAGGTATCCATTCATGCTGACAGCTGCAGAAATCCCCAGGGGGCCTGATTTTCTTTCTAGGTGTCCTTTACTAGGTGTTTTCTTTCTAGGTGTCCTCTTATTTGATTGACCAACACGGCACAACCAGGATAAACCATGAGTTGGGCTCAGCAAGACCTTCCATAAAGTAAGAGGATGTGCTTTGCCCTCTTTCCAGACCAGGTCTGGAAGCTTCTCCTGTAGCTCATTCTGTGATGGCTCCCTTAAATGAAGGGTTGCCATGAAGGAGTGGCTCTCCGTTAACCCAAGTCCACAGTGGAGTGGTCTAGGAGAAATCTGACAGGAGCTCTCTGACAGGTGCCTGCTGTTTCCTCTGGGGGAGACAGGACTTCTGCCCTTGCTCACTAAGCTGCCTTTCCTTCATTGGTCAGAGAGGTTTTTTAAGTCAGTTCTTGCCATTTCCCATGTTTATCCCTCTCCAAAGGCTTTAGAGTTAAAAACAAACAGATGAAAGCATCCATGCCCAAAGAGACACAGGGCCTCCTCTCAGAGCTCAGCCTTGGCTGAGTCCCTTCCTGGCTCCCTTCCATGTGCTCCAGCTTTTCTTCTGGTTTTTGAAAGCAAGTTCCTTCCAGAAAGTTCTTTACGCTGGCTATCTCTTTCCCTTTCCTATGGTTTGAATGTGGAGTGTCCCTAAAGGTTCATTTCTTATGGATTTGGTCCCTGCTGTGATGCTATGAGGAGATTGACCCTCATTAGAAGTTTTAGGTCATGGCAGGCATACCCTCTGAAAGGGACTGTGGCCCCTTGGCCTGTGTCCCCCTCTTTGTGCTTCCTGGCTCCTAATATGAACAGTTCATGGTAAGACACACTTCCTGCTATGGTCATCTGCCCCCGCCCCCAAAAGAGGCCCACAGAATAGGGCTGCTCAGTCTTGGGCTAGAATCTCAGAAGGGTGAGCTAAATAAATCCTTTCTCTTTATACACTGATTGCCTCAGGTATTTCATGATAGTAATGCAGAGCTGACTAACACACAGTGAACATTTTCCCTCAGTATGGGTAGAAACCATTCCCTTTTCTGCTTAAATGTCACTTTCTTGGAGAGATCTGCCATTACTACTCAGTCGAAAGTGGCCAAATACCAATTTATTGCTTCCTTAGCTATGCAAATTATGAAGTAGAAAGGAACTAGTGAAGGAAACAAGTAGAGTGGCTCATTTGGGACTGTCTCCTGTCTTTGTCCTAGGTCACTCTGGTTTGGATTGGCCCTCTTTTCGATGGCCTCCAGGAAGCACACTTTCTCCTCTGAAGCAGAAGGCCTTATGTACATAGACTACAATATCAATCATGTCTCCTCAAGTCATGCGGAGCTTCTGCTTCTCTCCATCACTACCGTGGCCACCCTCAGCCAGCTAGCACTCTGTCTCCCTCCTGTATTATTGCAGCAGAGGTCCAGGTCTTCTGCAAGCTAAGCGCCAGGGCTATGGGTAGAGTGAAGGTAACACTAGTGGGCTTTGAGGTTTAGAAGCAGAGGTGGGAGTAAGAGGCGGGTATTTCTATGTGCTTTGGAAAGTAGGTCTTGGCGGTACCAAAAGAAGCCTTCTTGCAAGTAACAGAATCTGGCATTTGGGGAGAGTGAGGAAGAAGACAGAGGTGTCTTGAGAGTGCCAGCGAAGGGACAGCAGCCCTGAGCAATTGTCCTCCGCAGCCAGGACAGAGAGGAGCAGGAAGACTCCGGATGAACTTGAGAAACCTTCATCCTTGGGGTAGGAGAGGCCTCGCAGGTATGAGTGTGGGGATGCTCCAGCACCTCAGACCCTTTTCTAAAATAGATCCAAATGCCGATTGGCTATCTCTGTCTGCCTCAGTTTACTGCTCTTGCTTATTGGCCAGGCTCTTCCATCCGAGCCAGGGCCCTGCTCCAGTCGTCTAGTCCTCCCGCCCGCCCCTCTGTCACCCAGGGCTGGCTGAGTTGCGGAAGGCCGGGCTGGCTTCTCTCTTGCCACCATCAGATTCTTCCTCATTAAACAAATGAATCACAATCCTAATTAATTTGAGCAACAGAATTTATGTAACTACTCCCAGCAGGATGTCTGCTCTCAGTCAGCAGTGAGATTAATTCTCCTCTCTGGGAAATTCCAGCCGTGCTGGTCAATAAACTCTAATGATGACTGAAATCTCCCATCTGTCTCTACTTGGGGCAGGTAACCCTGTTACCCAGACACCTGTGGGCTTGGTGCAGTGCCCCAGGCACCAGGAAGACAAGGACAAGAATATCCCAGCTAGATGAGTCCTTACCCAGCTATAGCACACAGTAGGCGCTCAGTTCAGGACAGGAGCTGCCCATGCCCCTGAATCACTTAAGATTCACAGGAAATATTTATTTGTGGGATGAATAAGAGAGACTGTATTGCTCAGAAGCTTATGAAATGGTATCAGGATCCTGATTTGCCCCCGAGCCCTCTGGCTCTTTTCACCCTTCATGCTTCTGCTTCCTGTGACTCTGACTGTGCCTGGGCCCTTTCCAGTCTGGCCACCGTTCTGAGCCTTCTGGCCCAGAGACTGGGCCTGCATGTTGCCTGCCCTCCTGCCCTTGAATGGTTCCAGCCCTTTCTCTCCAAAACAGGCCTCATGCTGGCTGCACTGGAGGTGAGGACAGTAATGCAGCAAGTGTTCTGCAATTAGTTCTAAATCTGGTTCTGCCCCTATTCTCATTTACTTCACCTCTCTGTTCTTTATCTCTCTCTCCTATGCAAACCACCCAAGCTTCTTGGGTAGACAAAATAGAAGATGGTGAAAATATATCTCTCACTGCCTGACTCATTTAATCAGGGACAGGAAATGTTTGGGCCAACAGTGCTCAAGACACAGGCTCACTGCTCCCAGAGAGATTTCTAGGAGACAATAGCAGGCAGGTATATATTTATATATATCTATTTTTTTCAGTTAGGGATCCATGTTCAGCAAGAATGAAATAGAACAAGGTTAAGAAGGACTGACGGGAGTGGGGAACTTTGTGAGGTGTCGTGTTGTGACCTATGTGACAAGGCCCTAACCACGTGGAGATCTGGGGGAATGGCATTCCAGCAAGAGGGCAAAGCCACTGCAAAACCCTGAAATCTCTCTTGAGAAATAGACATTGTCACATTTTCCCCAAACTCTATGTTTTGTCTCCCAAATGTTCAAGTGTGAGAGGCACAGCCTTCAGGGTGGTTATGTGAGAGGGGGCAAGGGCTAGCAGGAGGTCCCTAGCAAGAATTTACAACCTACTTCGAGTAGGGTGTTTGTTCAGTTGGTTCTCGCCAGAGGGTTGTTAGGAAAAGAGCAAGCCTGGAGCCATCACGGTAGCAATATTTTCCTTAAATAACACGTTGACAGGCAGGCAAGCCCAATAGGATCAGCCTGGTGTCAGCACACCAGTGTAAGGTGGCTATATTTTGTTTCTGGGGTGCTGCCATGGCAGCAGGAGGTAGTGGCTCTTCTTACTGAGGGTGTTGGGTTAATGTTGTGGGGAGGACAAATGAGCAGCAGGCTTGGAGAACAAGCGTGGCGTCGAGGAAGTGACCAAGAAGGCATTTGTAGACCTAAGTGGGGGACCACGTTCACCCTGGGTAGGGCGGGAAGGTAGACGGCTCTTGGTGCAGGTGCATAGGTTAAAGTGCCTCCTTTGGACCACTACATCCCCACCTCTTCTCCAAGTTTCTATTTGGCCTGAGAAAATAGACATCAAAATACATCCCAATTAGGGAGACACAGGAAAACAGTAAATAAGACAGAGGAAAAAGGTGAGGTGGGGGAGATGGATGATTGTGAGACTTAAGCTGCATGAGGTACTTTTTGGGTCTGGGCAAATTTATTAAGCATCACAGCTCATGTCACAAGGGCCAATGCTAAGTATTCAGATACCACATGGGTCACAGAAATAGACCATCCCTCTGAACTGATTTGATGCCCTCGTGCTGAAAGCAACGCCTCAAATTTTCTGGGAGCTCATTGCTTCTCTGTGGAGCAGACAAGGAAGAGCCAGCACCAGGCAACAGTCCTTTAGGAAGAATCCTCCCTCTGGGGAGGCAGTGTGAGATATAAATTCAACTAGAGCGCGATAGATTTGGGAGGTGGGAAGAGGGGAGGGCTGGGAAGAGAGCAGAAGGAGAGAGGATGAGGGCTGCTGCCAACTGCTTATTTTGTCCTCCCCATGGGCTCAAGCAAAAGGCATTCTGGGATCCATTGTAAAAGCCCAACCATCAGGGTCAACTTCTGAGGGTGCTGGTAAGGCAGGAGGTAGCAAAGGCAAGGTCCTCACTTTTCATATGGGTACAGACCCTTGTGCAACTTGGAGAGAAGATAATGAACTTTTCAAAAGGACCTGTTGAGGGGACAAGAACATGCTCCAACTGTTCACAACGTCCACAGTCTTTGATCTGAGACGGGTGCTGGAGACGGGTGCTGCTCATTGGCTCAGAAGAAGTGATTGACAGCTCATTAGTTCAATGAATGATGGCTCTTGAACGCCTAGGGGCCGTTAACAGCTACTTCTCGCGAGAAGCTGGGTAACGGTTTCCCCTCCCCCACAATCCCAGCCAGTGGTCTCTCATATTCTAACCTCAGCATCTTGCTAGAGGGTGAAAAGCTGCTTTCTCCCCCAAAGAAGGAGCACATTTGGGTGGGGGGTGTGGCCTAAAAGTAACAAACAAGGCTTCCAGGAGAATACTAAATGTCGTATTGAATGAGTTACTGAATTTTTTGGTTAAGAATTCGGTGGAAATGGGGGCACTTAGGTGGCCCTCCGAAGGCCTGGGCAGGTCCTGGCTCATGAGTGAAATGGTGGATCTCGAGTGGGGGTCTAGGGGTAAGAGACAAACTGGCAGAGAAGGGGATAGTGGGTGTGGTGTTCTTGACCAGGGAAACAACCTCTCTTCCAAAGCCTCTCAACACGAACTCCTTAGGTGGGAAAGGGGAGACTTGAACTGTGATGATTCCCAAGAGCATAGAGATGGTTGGAGCTTTAATAAAGATGGAGTGGCCCGTCTTTGAAAAGGTCTAGCTGGAGAGCCTGGCCTGGGCAAGAAGAACAGTGGACAAGCTCATAACTTTTTAGACAATGGAGTCAGAGGTGGAGAATGAAACAGGCAGTTAAGATGATAACTAAGGCATGACATGAACCTACTGTAGGGACTTAGAGCTGGAGCTCCAGAAATGCTAAGCAAAAACAGGCTTGACACATAGCTGTCACTCAGTAAGTGTTAGCTATTGTTATTGCACCTTTTGGTGTGGGGCTGGCTATAAACCAGAGAGTGTGATCCCAGTGGTAATGGAGTGGAGAAGAAATAAAAGAGCCAAGAAGGCAGGCCATTCCTGTTTCCCTGTCTAGGCTGTTGAGAGTTGCGGAACCCACTCCTCCACTGGGAAACGAGAGGGAAGGACTGAACTGAAGAGGAAGGGTGTTGGTATGTGCTGGAGCTGGGAACCCAAAGGTTGAGAAGTAGAAGCAAGAGACGTATTTTAATGGGGTCTGTTAGAATGTGAGGTGGCAGAGGAGGACTAGGTGACAATGAAAATGGTATGTGATGTGGGCCGGTGCTGGATGACCTGCGTCACCTCACAGCAGTTTGTCAACAGGTCGTTGCTGGGTTGGGACTATAGGGCAGGACCTCTCCAATTTGTCTTTCTTGGGAAAAGGAAATAGTGGTAGGGTTCAAGATGTGGTTGGAATTCCCACCAATCATTGCGGTGTTAACTGACTCAGGGACCTTTGCTGTCTAAACGGTGGGAGGGAAAGGCTTGTCCCAAGAGACCCAGAGATAAGCCATCTTCTCTTTGGCGCAGGGAGTGTTATCCATGGAGGCTCCTGAGCCCCCTGCAAGCTGAGTAGCATGAGTACAGCTCAGAAAGCTTCTGAAGAGAATGTGTAAAGTCCCCACATCATCTCCGTTCTCTTGATCTTTCCTCCTCTCAATAGTTTCTGCTTCTCTTTATCACATCAGTGAATCTGAGGTATTTGTTGAAAGGAGTGCAGAGTGGGCAGCTCCAAGGTAGCTAAGGGAAGTGGTTATTAAAAGAAGAGCAAAGAAATATTTTAAGTCTCAAAATTATATTTTATACAGATCTTTTGAGAGTTGGGGAACCAAAAGCTCTCTTTCCAGCAACAATTGCAATTCAAGGCACTTGGACTAGCCTACACCAGCTAAAGAACTTTGAGCCATAATATTTGGGGAGAGAGGATGGGCAGAGACAGAGAGATCAAGTGGGCCAAAGACAGACAGATAGTACATAGAGAAGATGGTAAAGTCTGACAGGGAAGATTAAGATAAAAAAGAGACCAGTGACAACAGAGGCTAAGAAGGAACCGAGAGGTCTATAAGAGACATCCTTGAAATGAGCTAGCTAGTTTAGCTACTGAGTCTTTTTGCTACTTCCTTTTCCACTGAATATGTTCTGTGAATTTACAATTTTTAGGGTTTTCAGAGTCTTCCAAAATTCAACAAAGCACTGCATTGATTCACTTCAATTTTATATAAATCCTTCAAAATTGAACTGATGTTCACAAGCAACTACTAGTGGTCTTACTCATGGGGTCCGGATCTGATGGGGCAAATGAGACAGGCAATGGGGAAGCTGTAACAGCGAAAGCTAAGAAATCAGCTTCTGGAAGCTGGTTTCCTTTCTCATCTCCATACACCAAGGGTTAGGCTAGCAGTTGGAGGGCCGTGGAGTGTGCCTTCCTGCTTGCCATGCTGAGATTCGGCAAGACAGTGCCTCACAGCTGGGGACTAAGGCAGTAAGGGGAGCATCACATTTGAGGTTGTTGGCCTTGGGTGGAGAGTCTGATGGAGCACTGTGGGTGGCTGGGGCCCTCTCTAAGGGCTAGATTAGGATGCTCTTGGATGATTTGTCCACAGTAAGTAATGAGAAATGCTAAAGATGCACCCAATAATTTCCAGCCTGACAACAGGTTAGGGAAGCAAAGCCTGGCTAAGAAAGACACAGCTACTGAACAAGGCTCCAAAGCCAATTATTGCTAGAATGGAAGGGGACTTGCCTCCAAAATAGAAATGAAAAGGCTCAAGGGGGGCCTGGGCAGAGTCCGACCTGGAGAAGAGGAAACAGACTGTAGTGGGAAAGCAAATAAGAGAGAGAAGACCCGGAGAGACAGAGCCCTGTCAAGCTGATTTTTTGCATCATCTCAGGGTGTCTTTGCTCCCACTTCCCTGAAACAAGATGTTGAAAGATGTCCCACGGTTTTCTGGGCCTTCAAAAATGGCCCCTGCCTTCTTGAGTACTCACTTCCACTAATCTGCAGTAGTCAGCTTTTGCATCGCCAGGACAGAGTACCTGGTACCTGCGATTTAGAAGCGAAAGAGGATTCTCCTTGGCCCACAGCATCCGTGGGTTAAGTCCTTGGTCAACCAGCTCTAAGGGAGAGAGAGTACGACAGAAGGGCCTGGTAGAGGAAAGCTGCTCCTGCCTTGGTGGCCGGGAAGCTGGGGGCGTGTGTAGAGGACGGATAGTGGATAAGAGTATCTACTACCAGATCATGTGCACAGTGACCTGTCCCCTCTGACCAGGGTCCATCACTCAACAGCACTTTGAGCTATGGATTAATCCTGCTGATGAGTATAATGCCCCCACAACCCAAATTATCTTCCAAATACATGAGGCTTTGGGGGGACATTGTAAATTACAACAGTGTCTCAATATCTGGGAGGTGCAAGCTCGAGAGAAGGAGGGGCAGACGACTTGGCTGTGTGGTGACTTTGCACTGATGAATCTACAGGAGGAAACTGTCCAGGAGGAAAGGGATCACTGGCAGGCCATTAGCGAATTGTCCCCTGTCTATAGCTCTTCCCTCTGGCCAGTGGGAAGTGGTGCAGTGATGAGTGTAGTGGCTGTGGGACTGTAAGGAGCTAAGGGTGAAGGCAGAGAAGCCAAAAAATTAACTTTGCTTGGAGAAACCCAGTCTGTGGCAGGAGGGCAGGTGGCACAAGAGTCTTCTACCTCTTTCCTCCTCTTAGGGATGTCTTGCGACTAGCCTATGTGATTCCCCTGGGGCCCTCACCTGCCATCTGTCTTATGGAAGAGTGAGGAGGGGGAGGCAGGAAGAGGCGGGGAAGCAGGAAATGCAGGAACAGGGACCCTGTGAGCTAAGGCAAGGTCATACCTCGAGATGGGAAGACATCCGTGGCAGTGAAGACCTTGCTGCTGTCTTCTGCAGCTTATCATTCTCAATGCTTATGTCCTTGTCAAAGGACATTTACCTCTCCGTCAAGAATTTAGAGCCCTGTTTCCTAGCCATCATGATTCTCTGAGTTAAGCTTGTGGATCTTGCCTCGATGCCCTACTTTGTAGTTGTTAAAACCTGGTCCCTTGGTGGTGAAGGAATAGAAGTGACTCTGTAGTGGTGGTTCTTACTATTCCCTAAGCAATGCCGAGACAGACCTGGGAGAGCAAGCCCTGCCCTTTTATGTAGGCACAGTGGGGAAAGGAGGCTAGGGGAAATGAGTGGTAGGAGAAAGGAAGGCATGGAACCCTTGTCCCTTTCATCTGATATAGTCTGGATGGGAGCAGGGAGGAGGTGTTGAGAGGGTGGGTGGGAGTGAGTGGAGGTGACTGATGCTTCTTGCTTCCAGTAGGGCAGACCTCCCAGTCTGCACATGAAGCTCACCTTTGTATGTGTCACTCCTTGTCCCCTTCATCCTTTAAAGGGCCCTGTGTCTTGGGGATCTACCTTCTAGCAGTGGCTTCTTCTCAGTTTACTCTTTGAGACTGTTATTCTCTAGTTCTGAGCTACAATGGGATGTGTTGGAGGTTGGTGAAGGGCCAGGTCAGTAGCACAGGCAGGAGAAGGCCACTCAGTCTTTTCCTTTCATTTTTGGGATCTTTTGAAGGCTTCTGAGCTTCCCCCAGCCCCATCCCCAGCCCCAGCCCCAGCCCCAGCTCCAGCTCCAATCTTTGCGATGGTTATAGAATCCAGTCTTCTCAGTTTTACAAAATTAATACGGAAACCTCAAGTACTGTGAAAGGAATTTTTCCTCAAAGGATGAAGGTCATTTCTTCACCGAGAAGTTCAGAGCCCAGTACAAACTAAATCCCAAAGAAAGCATGAGCACACAGAATAGTCAATGTAATGGCACATATGATTTATGTGAATATGTTGTACAAATAAAAGACGGAGCTTAAGTGGATGCTGAAGTTGTAGGTAGGCAGGCTGGAGGAGTGGGTTAGGGCGCCACTGTCTTTAGCCACTCCAGGGACAGTTTGTTCATTCATAGGTGTCTCCCAGAGGTTGGCAGGCATATGGGTTTGTGGCCTTGGCTTCAGGGTGTCTTCTCATGGCAGCGAGTGAGGGATGTGGTGGCAGAGTCCAAGCTGAGTAACTCCAGGGCATGTGAGGTGACTGAGGAGGGTTTCCACTAAATAGGGAGATCTCCCTGCGAAGGAACCTTCTGGGCATGAAAGAAGACTGGAGATGTTTGCTCTGAAGTAGCCCCTATTTGTCCAGACCAGTAGTAGGGATCCCTGAGGATCGCTGGGCCCTATAGGAGGATCCATTATTTCAGCATTGTGGGGCAGATTTCCAGTCCAAGTTTTTTGTCAAGTCACTCAGAATTGAAGGGATGGCAGTTTGGAGTAATTTACTAAAGAAAGCCATATATTCCTTCCCGTGGGTACCTTCTCTCCTCCTCAACTGCGGGATGCCAGAGCAAACGTGCACATTGCGTATCTCATTCCTTCACCTTCTCCAGGACTCTGGAGCCCTAGTCTAGTTCTTTCCTCCCATCCCTTGGTTTTTCTCTGATAGTTGAGTGAAGGAGGTCAAGCAACCGGCAAGGGGAAATGGGAGGAGGAGGGGTTTGCTGAGGGGCAATAGAGAAAGTCTGAGTCTGGAGGGAGGGGTGTGGCCAGGCAGGGCCAGGCGAGCCCTCAGCAGGTGGAGGTGTCTGTGTTTGCTACTGTAACAGACCTGGTGGGTCTTTACCGTTCCTCAGGAAAGTACTGGAAGGATCCATGCCCAAGGGCCCTCAGAAAAGACTTCTGTGGGGGGACTCTGAGGGATGAGCCTGCTCTTTCTGCAGCTGACGGCAGAGAGGTATCAGGCACGTAGAGCAACGTAACGCTGGGGAGTAACCAGGGGTCATCTCATTGCCACTTCACCTCCAGGGCCTTGTGTGGGGAGAATGGTAGGGCTTTCCCACATTTTCAATGTCTTTTTCACTTCCTGTGCTCTCCAAGCTTTCCTGAGGGGGAAACATGTCTGCAGGAAGAGATGGAGAGGGAGATGGGAAGGAGAGGGATTATGTAGATAGAAGGACTGTCTAGGTGAAGGTAACAACCAAGCCTCTAAGACGTTCTTGTGTTCCATGGCAAACAGTTCAGCTAAGTCACAGAACTGGGCTGTAGTGTTCGTAGAGCCCTGAAGGCTTCCGGAAAAACTATTGCACTGTACGTTTAAGGTGAATCTTCTCAGTTGGAAAAAGTGTTCACTTGCACAGAAACAGGCCTGAACTGGGCACTCGTGACTCCTGGTTTTGGATACCTGTGGGGGGGACAGTGAGACACACAGAGATGGAGTCACTGCCAGATGCCTCCTTTCTCTTGTCTTGGTGTATAATGTAACATTTGCATTCTCTGGGTGGCCCAGAAAAGAGGTCTGTGAAAGATAGCAGGCTAGACTGTGGGAAGAGCTGGGTTAAAGAGTTAAAAAAAAAGGGAGCAGGTGGATTTCTCTCTGAGTGGTCTCTGTCACACTGGCAGTGTAGCAGGAGTTGGGGCAGGAAGGCAGGGAAGGGGAGGTGAGCATGGGGAAGCGAGTCAGCACCCTCCATCCCATTTAAAACTCACTCTGTGAATGAGTGATAGAAGTGTGACTGGCTTGAGGTCTTGTCCAGAAAAGAACTGAGCAGGACACAAAACTAGCAGCAGGAGCAATGATGTATTTGAAAGAGAGAAGATAACATTCTACAGGGTGGCTCAGGGCCAGTGAGAAGAAGCTCAAGGCCCCCGGGGCCTTGGCATTGAGTTAAACCTTAGGCTTTCTGGGTGGAATTGAGCATTTATTCTGAGCTCTCTCCTGACTATGAGCAGCTTGACATAGCCTCTCTGTTTGACGGTGGAGTTTTTGACATTTTATGGATGTCATGGTGTCCAAAGCCCACAGGGGAGTCAAATCTGCACAGTCATGACATGGTAACTAGAATTGGCACCATTAAAGATTACAGAAGACCACTGGGCACTTGTTCAGGGACTTAATTGTGTCCTGGTTACATTTTCCCATGTGTTTAGACCTGGACCTCCTGGGTATCTCAAAAGGTGAATCTAGTCCCCAGAAGTGGGGTCTACAGCCAGCCTTCCTTCCCCTCTTTCTCCTCCTATTCCTTAGCTGCCTCCTGTCTCAGAAATGTCAGATGCAGCACCTGGGATATAGGCGGCACAGCCACAAGGGCGACGAGTCACCTGCTCCCAGGCACAGTGTGGCTCCTGTTTCTCAGCCTTGAGAGAGCTTGCTTTCTTTGCACCCCAAACTCTTTTTTCCCTCTGTAGCTCTGTTCATATCACTGGTGTTAGAAAAATCACAGAGTTTAGCAAAACAGAGGTGGGGAGAGGGTAGCAAAAGGCTCAGGTGGCTTTTTGTCAAGAGAAAAGAGATTTGGGGGGTGAATATTCTGTATCTCATAATTAAATGAGTGAAAATAAGAAATATACTACAGGGTGGCAGGAAGAAGAACAGTAAATGCTTTTGTCTGACAGGCCAAAATCCAAGTGATCATAGAACCTGGTAGGCCCTAGAGTTAAGGGGGTGGTCACATTTTCCAAGTGGCACCCTGGATGACACAGATGGGCTGGGTCATTCTTTAGAAAAGGTCAGTGGGGAGCTGGTGATGCCTGGGAAAACTCTTCTTTGAAAAGCACAGATCTTGAAGCAGGTCTCTGGCAGACAGTACCACATGGTCAAGTGTGTGTCCTGTAGCTTCAGAAGCTCGCTCTTGTGACAGAGTTGGAAGGTGCCTCCCTCCCTTCTCTTGCCTGAATCTTTCCTAGCTCCTGGGGTGTAGATAAAGAGTTGAATGAATGAAAGGAGAGACACAGGAAGAGGGAGAGAAAACCAGATCGTTACCAAGAGGCAGAGAACCAGAACAGACCCTATATGCCTAGTAGCTGAGTTCTCTGAGTCCCTCCCTCTGCACCAGCTGCTCCTCAGAGAGATCCTGCCGACATGAAGTTATATTTGTCACGTCTTGAGAGCATTTTAAAGGTGCTAAAGAACAGAAAATAGAGGAACCACCACTGCTTTTGCTGAGTGTTCTAAGCTTACAAGAACACCTTGGTAGAGATTTATGACTCACCTTATTTCCCATGGGATTATGAGTTCCCCATGAGAAAAGAGGAACAGGGGATGGAGGGAACTTCTGAGTCAGCGCCAGGTGGAAGACAACTTCTTCCCTTGGCTCTGTGAGCTCTCTGAGGGCAGGAATAGGCTCTTTCCAGCTCTGTACATCCTGAATGTCTGGCATATTGTAAGACCTCAGTAAAGAGGTACTCATTGTGGTGAACCTGAATTATTTGTTGAATTTCCATGTGGGTAAATACACAAAATTAGCTCCCACAGTGGAACTAGTGACCATAATTGCATAGAGTAGAGTGTGAGGTGGCCTAAATTTAGGCATCCAAGGGGAGAAACAATATCTCCCATATAAGCAGTGCCAGGAGTTGGGATAGAATGGATGTGGGAAAGGTACAAAGGCTGTTACTGTCTTTGAGCTGGTGTATACTTCTTCCTCAGGAAATTCTTACCTGTTTCTTGTGAGTCGTAGCTTTAGCAAGGAGAATCCCTGACCCCTTGCTAGAATACAGCATGGCTAGAGAGTACCATTCCTGATGACTTAGGAGATATGTACAGGGAGAAGAGGACTCTGCAGGTAGTATAAGACTTAAGTGCCAAAGCATTTAAAGCCACCATGAGGTAAGGTGTAATGGTGGATCTCACAGTAGAGTCAGGACCTAAATTTAAGAGGCTTGGGACTCACGGGCACCAGATGAGATTCACCTCTGTAGAATCTCTTCAGATTGACTGCTTTGCTGAGAATTGATTTGTCACATGCTGTGGGGGTCACTAGGAGGCCTCCAGAACTCATCAGGAACCCCAAAGTTGCAGTGTCACTTCACAGCAATCTTCCAACTTGGGACATGCATACTGTTGCTGGAAGACAGTATGGTTATGAAGGCAGAAAAAGGCTATGGCTGGTAGATTCCTTATCTGACCTTTAGAGAAGAAGGATGCGTAATCTAGAGTGGGCATCTCAGTTCTTAGGCTTTGGTGTTGAAGTTGTTTTAAAGGCCTCCTCTCCAAGGGGTTCCTACATAGACTTGGATTCATTAAATAGTAAAATTTCTTTTCTGACATTTGGGGAACTTGTTTTTATATCTCAATATTAAAAATCTAAACAGATTGTTGACCCCTGTGATTTTACAAAAGGAAGAGCTTTCTAACTCCATCAAAGTAGGAAAGGTATAATCTCAGAACAAGCATTGTCCTTTTGGGTCAGGTAGTGAAAACTGGCTCTAGAAAACCATTGCTAGAACTCAACTTGCAAAGACATAAACTCCAAACAAGCATTGTTTTTAGAATTCATTCTTGGTGTGGACTGGCCGACACTGGGCCTGAAGAGTCTTGTTCTACTCTACCTCCTGGGCCTCTGTTTTGGGGGCCTGGCAGGCTCCCTTGACAATGGTTTGGACCTCGACACCAAGTGGGCTCATGGCGGCTGGGTGGGTGGCAGCAATGCCAGCAGCAGCACCACTCTCAGGCGACGCTGGGCCAGTGAGGCCTGATTCCATGTCTGTGCCAGATTCACGACTCCTCCATTGTTTTTCATGTTCTTCCCTTGGCTGGGAATGTCTTCCATACCTTCCTCTCTGTCACATTTTCCAAGTGGCAAAATCCTACTTATCCTTCAAAACCTAGCTCAAGTGCCATGTTCTCAGAAGTCTACCTTAAGACCCCTCTCTAGCGCACATCAGGAAGGAATTTTTGATTATACCTATTCCTATACATTCCAGTAGCACTTTGAATTCTGGTTTCTTATTCACACATTCTATGAGTGGCTTACTGATAACTTCTCTAGTGGGTGGGCTTGGAGCTCTTTGGAGGCAAGAGTTGGTTAATTTTTGTACCCTTAGCACCTGGTATATAGTAGGTGAATTAAAGTCCAACTCATCAGGAGCTGACAGCAGGACGTTTTGTTAGTTGCTCTAAATTTTTTTATTAATAGTCCTTATTTGACCTAGAACAGGTGGGGCATCCCAGGCTTCACACCTGTGATTGTGAGTCTGTGGGGAATGGGACTAGGAATTTGCGTTGATAAACACATTGGTGGTGCTCAACCAATCTAGTAAGGCAGCGACCATAAATTTGTCGCATGGTACAGACTAGGATGTTGAGTCTGAGGAGATTGGGTTTGGCATGGAAACATTCTATTCATAGATGGGACAACACTTCCATTATTTAAGGAATGCTGTTGAGGTTTGTCATAGGTCGAATACTTTGTCTAGAAGTTGTTACTAGCATAAAGGGAATTTGTAAATCTTTTATGTTGGTGGTCATGCCAGGACAGAGTGGTTCCTTAGTACCCCGTGGCTCTTGCTTAATTCCTAGATTAGGTTCATAAGCTGCTGCCAAAAAAGGAGTCTGACAAACCTCGAAAACATGGTATTCTATACGCCTCAATAAGAGGTCAGACAATTTACTATAGGAGAAATGTGAGCCTTTAGTGTCGTATGTAGTTTAGGAGAGGATAGTGAATCTGGTACTGCTATCAGGTACTTAGAAGATCCAATACAGCAAGTGTCACTAGGGCCTCATGCAGAGTAACCAAGGTCGCCCTGAATGGGTTTATGGATCCTACTTGACTTGGTCATTAACATGACAGAGGGCAAGCAGATTCTGGGGAAGCAGCTTCCTCAGTGGGGACAGGAGGTGCAATCGTACAGTATGGTTGATGATGTCCAGTCAGAAGGGAATATGTGGCAGTGGAATGCCAGTGGGATTGGATGGTTGGGTCTGAAGGGGATTTCAAGTTCTGAGTGAAAGTGGTGGTCATGGGTTAGGGGCCAAGAAGTGGGATGTGAAATGTAGATTTTCCTTAATGGTCTTCTAGTTGCTCTAAAATTAATGCACAGGCCTGGCATGAGGTCTGTCAACAGCAGGCAATAGGAGCTGATCCAGGCTGATGGCTTTATCTGGGAGATTAGTCCTAGATGCATACCTATAGACACTGGTGTTGGGATATAAGACACCAGTCAAGGAAGATGAGAAGTGTGGTACTGGCTTGTTGTTGAGGAGCAGGCAGCAAAATCATGGCTTCACCTACGGAAACTAGGGTTTACAAAAGTGACTCTAGAGAATTATGCCAAGGGACCAGATGCTGGACCCTAGCAGTGCTCATGTGGGCCAGATGCATTGGCTGCTTCTTAAAGTTCCATTGAGAATTATTTGGTGTCTGAGCTTCAGGTGGGAGACTTGTGCAGTTCCTTTGGGTGGGGATGGGTTATAACTGAGGGCACATGTCATGGAGAGCTCTTGATATCATCAGGCAGAGTCTTTTATTGAGAGGTTGTGATTATTTTAAAGTACTTTACAGAGAACTGAAGTCTATCTTCTTTATAACTGAGGCTACGGGTTCTAGTGCAGGCTTCAGCATCCTGTAAAGTCCACAGTCTTTCCTACATGTACATCTCCACATAAATAAGGAAGCAAGCAAATGTGCCTTCTTGGTTCCTTCCTTCACCTACCAAAGACTCCTAGGAAGGAATATGAAGAGGAAGGGCTTCCCTTCCCCAGTTTGGGCACAGTTAATTTGCTAGCTTGCTCTATCCCAGACAGGTGGTCTAAGAAAGCTACAATATTTTAATAGAGGCCAGGCCTGAATTGTAAAGCCCAGTAGGTTTCCCTAATTATGAGCACCCAATCGGGTGCTTCGGTCATCAGGTAGTAGGTAGCATTGATGAGTTTACTTTTGAACTTCAACTTAGTCATGTAGCTCTGCTATGGCTGGGTACGAGGGATGAGCTGGCCAAGGCACTGAGGTTTCTCCATCTCACCAGGCTCAGATCTGTCCGGGTCAGGGACAATGGCTTTATTCTGCTCCATGCCTGGGATGGAAAGGCAATGAATCATTTCCTTTCTTAATTTTTCATTCCTTCTTTATGTCCCAGGACCTTTCACAGGAGGGCTGGCCCACTCTTTGTTTCAGAGCACACTGTGCACTGTCCCTCCCTGCATTTGGGCGATCTTTCTCACTCTGTGCTGCTCCCAGGCACGTGCCCTCCTCCTTTAGTCTGCTTGTCTTTCTGCCAGGACAACACTGGCGAAGCAAAGCTTTAGAAGCTTAAAGGCAGCAGAGTGAAATTGGAGGGAGGAGGAGAAATATAAAAAGCTACAACAGAAAGGAGCTACAACAAAAAGTTAATCTCTTAAAAACTTCTGTGTTATAAGGGTATTCCTGGTGCAACACTCCCCTCCTCGCTCGCTTTCCGTGGCTCCTCTTCCATTCCTTGATGCATGCACCCTTCCTCAGCTGGTTACTGATTACTGCTTTGTCTTGCTGGCTGCAATGCTATGTCCAGCATGGCTCCAATAAGGAAAATGCCTATGGGTTTTAATCCAGCACGGCACCTCTCAGGATCTCACCTCATTATTCAACCAATTATCTCACTTTTACCCTGTTAAAATGCTACTTTTTGATCCAGAGAACCTTAGAAAGCTCCAGCTGTAAACATGTACATAATCTCAACTTGAAGCTTCTTCCCCAGCTAGTGTTAGTATGCAATGTTGGGTATTTTTCTTAGAATTTTAGGCTTCTTTGAGCTATGATGGATGACTACAATAGCTTGGAAGAGAGAGCATGGAAGCGCCTGGATAAGGGAGGGTCTGAAGGGCAGTGATGATTTCTAAACTGTATCAGAAACATGTCTGTAAGTCATTGCTCAAATTCCTCCCATCCTACTACTATTACTAAGAAAATATGGCACTGACCACCTCAGTCCAGTGGGACTGCTTCTTTGCTAGTACTATTTGCCCACAAAGCTGTTCATCTCATCATCCTAACAGGATTTGACTGTGCCCTTGTGTTGATGGACAACAGGATAGCATCAGGTGCGACTGGCCTAGCATCATCTTACTTGCCTGTCAACATTCAGAATGATTTTCTGGGGACACTAAATACCCCTGAGCAGCTGATAACCCTTTACTTGAAAGAGTTTGAAGATTTTTAAATGTTGAATAGAATACAAATTCAATAATCCATAGGTTGTGCCACAGCCATGTTTCATGTTTAAAAATCTGCTGATCCACACATAAAATAGAAGGATTCAAATAATCGCTTTGTATCTTTGACTTTCTTCTTCAATTGATGTGTGCTTTCTTTTGGTGGTGCTACAGTTGAATTAGAAACTGTACTGGCAAGAAACTAAGTGTCTCATTCTTGAATGTCTATTCTTCTAGAGGGTAAATTCCTAGAGGGACAGGGCTATCTATGCCTTCCTTGTCCTTGTTGGTGTTCTGTGTGTTCATTAAACACGTGTCGACCCTTTCTCCTGGGTTTGTTTTCTACATCCGGTGTCACTTCTGAGTGGTCTCTGTTGGCCTAAGCTGGGGCCTGGGACACTTTTCCATTCCTCTACTCTCCTAAGATCAGCCAGACTTGTGATTTTAGATCATGCGCTAAAGAATCCCCAAGTTTATATCCCCAGCCTCAGTCCCTCCTGGGGTCCAGCTTGAGTTTTTAACTGCTTGGCTGTGTAATGGGCATTTCCCACACCTCATGCCTAAACCAGAACTCTTGGCTTCCTTTCCCAACTGTGTCCTCAAATTGTTCTGACTGCAGTCTCCACCCCTTCCATGATAGAAGCTGCATTGTTTCGGAGCCCCTGACCCTTTTACTTAGGTCCCTCTTTGGCACCTGTGAACATCTTCAGTTCTGATAATGTTCACCTCCAAAAGACATCCTTGACTTTACATCTTCATTAGCTCTGGGGTTGTTGCCCTTAGCTAAGTTCCCCTTCTTGGCCACACCTTCTACCTGCCTCTGTTCTTGGCCTGGATGACAAGGGCCATCTTCTAAAATGTAAATCCAATTTTGTTGGTTTCCTTGCTCAAATGCCTTCCCGGGTTGCCTTCTGTGAATAAAATCTGAATTCCTGACCTTGGCCAAGAAGAGGGGTCTTCAGCTCATCCCTGGCTACTTGGCTGCATGTTCTGCCACTTTTCTGTCAGCCTTCCAGTATTCAAGGTGCTGTTCCTGGAGGGGCTCTGCTTGGCTATTTCTTCTGTTTGGAATGTTCTTTGCTCCAATCTTTGCATTAGCTCTCTCTTACCATGAAGACCTTAGTCCAACAGTTGCCTCTCCAGAGAGGCATTCCCTGAGCCCTTGAGTGGATAGTCCCTTTGCTCCTCCACAGTCCTGTATGTGATGTTCACAGCTGACAGCACACAGCACTATCTGAAATTATCTTCTTTATTTTCTTGGTGATGGCCCACCTTCCTCACTGAGTGGTGCATAGGCTTCCGGAAAGTAGGCCTACTGTCTTGCATAGGTTCCATTGAGGCCTGGGCTTCTAGCACACTGTATACAGTAGGCACTTTATCAATAACTAGATGAATGTATGGAGTTTGTTGAGTGAATATTGAATGTATTGGCAATGCACATGTAAACAGTGTCTTTGGAGAGGTTTCCTTGTGTTCTCCCTTCATAACTCATGGTTATAGAACATCTGTATCTTCTCAGTAACAAAGTCTTAATTAAAGTGACTACCACATCTATTTAATGGAAAGGCCAACTACACATGAACTCACTATTTAGGAGCTGAAAACACCATTTTCTATAGCCTCCTTGGACATTGGCTTCTTGCCGTGATGTTTTTAATGATTTTTACACATGTATCACACAACAGCCTAAATAAGGATGCCTATAGGCTGGAATAAATCTCCTTTTATATCTCTAGAGCAGGGAAAAAAGGGAGCATGTCTTGTGTCTTCCATGCATTAAGCAATGATTTCATTACCGCTATTTCACATAAGGGATCTAGTGCCTTTTAAGAAAATGATTCTGAAGTTATTTTCCTATTTCATATGTTTAATGGCATCATTGGTGGCAATGACAGGCTGTTAGAAAAGCAGACAAGGAGAGCATGCAGACCATGTTGCTTCCCATTCTAACTGAAGAAGTTGGAGTAGATGAAAAGGGGTGGACTGTGCTAGTGCATAGAAAAGACTTCTTGGAAGACACGTGGGCCTAGTGTCAAGGAGTATGAAATCTCAGGTGATACAGAGGAAGTAGGGGGCATCAGTTATTTGTTCAATAGATATTTAATGAGTTCCCATGTTGAGGCAGGTGTTTTTCCAGTTGCTGGGGATGTCTGGGAATGAGACACATGGGTCCTTGTCCTTGTGGGGTTTGCTTCCAGAGAAGAGTCCTTCTTAGGGAGATACTCAGCTATGCGCAAGGGAAGTCTGGACGAGACGTAAGGTTGGTCCTTTCGACATTGAGTCTGAAGAGGGCAGCTGAATTTCCTCCTGATTAGACTTGGGTTCTGCCCACAAAAGAGCTCACAGTCCAGAAGAAAAGAAAGACGACTGTACCTTTTACCTTTGTGTAAGGTAAAAGTGCTACAAGGTTTCAGTAATGACAAAGTAATCTGGGAAGAGAAATTTTTAGTGCTGGTATGGAGGTTGAAGGAAGCCCAGGAAACTATTTTGAGCGAGGAGGTATTCGTTAGGGCTCAGTCTTGGGCTAGGATAACAGCTGGAGGTTGACTGCGGTGGAGAAGGCCCTGCCCTAGGACAGCTCTGTGACGCAGGCAGGGACTCAGCTGGGACAAGGAGAGTTCTCAGATAGCCAAACGAATAGTAGTGAAATGGTAGATGTGGCCTCATGACTGGAGGGCTGTGTGGACCGATGTGTATCCTTGCTTCTGTGTGTTTTGAAGGGGAAAGAATGCAAGAACTCTGAAACCATCTAGGTTTAAGGGCAAGTGAAAGCTTTCCCTCTAATTGGCCTCAGCAGGGGGCGCTAAACAATTGGTGGGAATGGAGGAAGGAAAGGAGGAGGGGAGAAGAGAGAGACAGAGAGAGAGAGAAGCTGCCTTAAGAAAGACCCTGAATTTTAGAATTTAGTCATTTCTTCTTCAGAAACACGCCCTTAGGTAGTTTTAAAAATAAAGGTTACATGAAGTCCCGTTTTGCCCTAAAGTATTTTAATAAGAGTATGGCTTTCTAGAAGCAAGAAGCGGACAGTTCATGGATGAGAAGGGGGTGCTGGTGTAGAGAAACTGGTACCTAGAACAGCAAGAAAAGCCCCGCCACATGGATCAAATAACTATGTTAATTTTTTTCTCCTAAGGGTCAGAGGGTCTAAATATCAAAATATTTTTGTTTAAAAGCTAATGGAGAGCTAAAAAAAAAAGCGAAAGGAGGCGGTCAGACGGTGAGTTGCCTTATGCTCATCTGGAAACGGCAAGGTGGAGGCAGGAATTACTGCCTTCCGTGGTGCTGGGTGAGCTGGGCTGACGTCTTACGGGTCCTAATCCAGCGCCCAGCATAAAGCCAGGACTTGAGTAACTACTTTAAAGATAGTAACATGCAATACATTAACTATGGTTACTCTCCTATCATCTTGTTATGAAATCTTTTTTTCCTTTTTTCCATTAAAGAAAAAAGCTGGGACTTGAGAAGCATTATTTCCCTTTGCGTCCTGCCTCCTTTTCTGTACCCAAGTGGGGACACTTGTGTCCTGACAGCTACTGCTGTTTTCCTTTTACTATTCCTGTTCTCTTCGGGCTTCTGTATCTTCCAAAACTGCCCCTAGCAGGCTCTCCCAGTCCTTTGCCGCTGTGCTTCCTTTTGCTACGAAGTTTGTCCTGGAGCCCTGTTTCCAGAGTGTTGTAAATGTAGTTGTCGGTGGGAGCTCTTGCTTCCTAGCTGTCCCACTGACGGGTGCACATTGCAGATTGCGGCAACCATCTCTTCGGAATTACTGGAGTCAACTCTTCTCACCCTTCCAAATCTGGGAGTCTGCAATGAGATGACGCCCCGTTTGAAATGACCAAAGCCTGAGTTTGCTGAGCACTTAGTCCTGGGCTGGAAAGGCATGCCCAGTGGGCTCCCAGAACTTGCCCGCAGAAGCAAGCGGCTTTGGGGGCTGTGATACTAGCTTCGACGCTGCCTTTCCTCTCACACCTCCTTTCCTCACCTGCCCCTCCACCGGCAGCATGGGAATCGTTCTAGTTAGAGCCTCATTAGCATTCAAGTAGACACACAGCTATTCTTGCTCAATTTCATGCTTATTGAGCTTGTTGAGGGCCCACTGGCTGCCTATATTGTAAGGTAGATTGTGGGTTTCTCATTAAGAGCCAGTCAGTACTGCCTCCTTACCTTTAGGGATGAGGCAAAGGGAAGCGGGTTTCTATTATGAGTAGAAAGAGCATTTATGCCAGGTACTTTACATGTTATTTAATCTAATCCTTAAAAATATGCAAAAGCTGTATCAATTAGATATCTTGTCCTCGATTTACACATGAGATAGGGACTTGGAGAAGTGTGGAGTTAAGTAAGGGGCGTGGTCAGGGCTCTGAGTCTGTCTGTGGTGTTCATGCTCTTTCAAGTCCTACTACTAACTCTGGAAGCACTGAGGGGCGGGTTGGTCTCATCCACATTGTAACCTCAGCAATACCTAAGCATGAAATTGGCAACCCCGCTGCCCACCCTAGAACTTGGGGCCGTAAGTTCATTAAATCCTTAGGTATTTCTGGAAGGAGTGGCACCTTGGAGCCTTGGAAGGGCACTGCATGGCCTTGCTTGAGCCCCAACATCTCCTCCATTGACTAATATATACTATTCTTTTCCTCCTTCCATTTTGTTTTCTTCAAATATTTAAGGCAGTTTTGTGTTCAAGATTTCAGTGGATCCTCAAAATAGCCCATGCAATAGAAGGTGGGAGAGGCCAAGAAGCAAACGCAAACCTTGGCAGCCTTAGCCGGGCTGCCCACTCACGCGGCAGCGCTGGGTGTACCGGCCCTCTTTTTGGTTTCCAAGCCATGTCGTCCACTCTCTATAGGAGCGGTCTTGCTTGGGGATCTCGGTGGGTGGACAGATTTGATAAGAAGGGCTGCTTTTTAACCCGCTGGCTCAGTTGGTTCTAGCAATGGCACTCTAGAGAACGGGACTTGGAGGGACTTCGCGACCAGTGTCCTCTCTCGCCAATCCTCTTTGGGTCATTCCCTTTATCATTTCTTATTTCAGTGTGATTCTTGCTACTGGACAATGCTGGTTTTTCGGTATCACTAGTTGGGGGAGAGGACTGTAGACAGGAGAACAAGCCAGGGTGTCTTGCAGGGATACCAGTGTAAGAGCAGCTGAGCGTCCACTGCTGAACACTGTGTGTGTAGCTCAGTTGGGGTTGGAGTGGAAGCTCAGAGGCACCCAGTGAACTAAATATTTTCTTTGTAGCTGAAGGTACAGTCAGAAGTGGCTGGTGAGGGCAGAGTGGAGGACGGGGTAATCAAGTTTGGTTCCCTTGCAGGATCAGAGCAGATCTGGGGAAATATACTTCCACGAACCTAGTTGATGGTACGGGGGAAGAGGGGGAGGGACTTGATTTTAAAATGTGGTGGTGGGGGAGACTCCAAAGCTGGGCAGAGGCATCCAGAAAGGAGGGGTCTCAAATGAAACAGAACATATTAAAAGGCAAAGACAATATTTGGCCCATGGTAGCTCTCAAGAAAAGCTCGTTTTTTTGGTTTGCTTTGGAAAAACCGTACCCAACTCAAAAATGCACTCTCCTTTTCCATGCAGAGGAGAGCTTGAGCCTCACTTGCTGCTGCCAGTCAGAGGTAGCTGGCATCTGGCGCCAGGCCTATCTGGGTTGGAGCACTGAGTGCCACCATGGCATAATGGGAGAAGTCACTTCACATCTCTGATGGTGATTTCATTTGAAAAATGGAGACAACGATTTAGGTGCTGGAATGAAGTGAGACTCTCCCATGGGCTCTTAGGATCAGGGATCCTTATAACGAGGTTTAGCACACAAAATCTTAAAGAGATTGCTTCAGCAGTGGGACCGACTTGCGAGGCCCCCATCCTGATATCCCCGGGGACATATATCACGGCCATTCAGAGCAATTGGTCAGATCAGCCACAGCAGGTCTACTCCGGCTTCCAAAGCATCTTTCAGAAGGAAGAGTACCATTGCACACATACGTTTCCGGCCGTCACCTTGTCCACCTCGTGGTGTCTTCTTGACTCCTCACATCCATCCTCATTCTCAAACATCTTGGAAGAGCCGCCCAGAGCTACACTGTGCTAAGCTCTTCCTTTGCTCTGCTGTCGTTAGGAGTGTATCATTCACACAGTGCTGTACCCCAGAAGGCCACTGAAGGTGACTTTTGGGGGAGCAACTTTCCTGTTTGTTCTTTCCTGAGACAAAGCACCAGGGGCGAGGCCGCTGGACACTTGGGGGTGCTTTCCGATTAGTTTGGTGGGGCTTCTCTGCTGGTCCTTTCTTCAGGTTCTTTCCTCCCTTCAAGGACCTGCGACTTCTACTAGGTCACCACCCCTTCGCCTCTCCTGACTGCGGGGATTTGCAACACCTTCCTTATTGGGCCTGGCTCTCTAGTCTTCATCTGCTACCTTGCATCCCACACTTGTTGATGGAAACTGTCACCTAATCATGAATACCTATCTAAGGGCCATGTTGCATCTGCCACCTGGGCTGTTCTGAAGTTACCCTAATGACTCTTCTTCATCTCCGAAACCCCGTCTTTTTTGTTTGTTTGTTTTTCACACTAAATATTCCCACTGTTTGCTCTTGGGGTCAGAAGTGTGGCGCGTGCCGCCAGGCCTCCAGAAGCAGGGTGTGTAGCAGGAGAAATCAGCCCTGTGCCTCCTATCACTCACCCGGGTCTCTGCACACATCCTTGCCATGGCCACGCACTTCCCATGTCCCTGGACTCTGGCTTCGGGACTCACCTCCTAGGCCTGGCCTTCACCCTGGGTGTTTTCACACAGGGGTCTACTAAGTCTCTTTCTTGGCTCCCCAAGCGGCCCCAGGCAGCTGTATGGTTATTTGTGGGAGGCATTTTTGCTCTCTTTCTCCTTTGTTCTTTTGGTCATTTTCTCTTGATGGCTTCTTGATGGAATGTGCCCCCCTCATTCTCCAAGAAAACCCACCTCCCATCCCCCTGGTTCAGATGCTGCCTCCTCTAGCTGCCCTCCTCCTCTGTGAAGCGGAGTTAGAGGCCACTGCAGCCACGGGTGCTTCTATCTCTATGATGAATTCCTCGAGCTTCTCATCTCCACTCACGTGGTCCCCAAGAACACGGACTGTGGCCCTTTGTCTCCTTAGTACCCAATGCTGTTCCTGAGACAGAGCCGCATAGGTGCTTACTGCACATGTACACAGAGAGGGAAAGCAATTCTAGCTGGGCTTTTCCTTCTTCTGGCTCTGATCTTGGACTGGGAAACGAGATGGGTATGGCTGGCTAGGGTGGAGGTAAAGGAGGTGTGCGTGTGGGTGGGTGGGAAGCAGCACATAAAATAAAAATACATAGCTAATTCCTCTTAATAAGCCTGACTTCCTGATTTGATATTCTGCATTAATTATAATTACTTGCTAGGAGGTAGGGTATTAATCACTGTGTGTGGCACTTCTGCAGAGTTGCAACACGATGCCTGGGAGCTGGGATGCCCAGAAGCTCCAGTGAAGATGGAGGGGGGGGGGGGGGCAGAATTCCTGGACAGGGAGTGCTAAGTGCTGCTGGGTGAAGCCAGATGGGGCCCTCTGGACCCAGGGGTCTTATACATGTGTTCATATGTCCTGCAGATACCTGGGTCTGGTGACAGTGGAAAGTGATGAGATCGGTGGCTCCACAGGAGGGGAGTTAAAGCAGGAAAGAATGAGTTATCTTCAACTCTGGTTCTAAGGAGAGAACCATGGTTGGTGAGAAAAGGGATTCTGTCCCCAGAGAGCTGGCTGACTTGCTCATATTCTGAACAAGCGCAAGTGTGGTTAATAAGGCTTTTGCCTGGGACCCAAGAGGACAGGTTTGCGTTTGGACTTCACTGCTTATTGGTGCTGTGACTTGCGACTTCCGTTTCCTTTTTTTTCTTTTTAAGCACAAAAGATGGGAATGACAGTGAACTGTATTCCAAAGCCATGAGGGGTGAAGCCCCCTGTCCAGAACTCTTTTTCCTCCCCTATCAAGCCTTAAAATACCACCAATTTTAAAGATCTCTCTCAGTGCCTTGGTCTTTGGGAATCTTGCAAGGTGCTCCCTGGTGGCTGGGGCTGCCTCTTATGAGGAGCTGGTCCAAACTGTTGATGTCTGCTGCCCTCCCCGGGGCGTGCTGTTATCCAGGGACTCTGTCCTTGTCCCCCTGGGGAATGCTTCCTCCAGATAACCATAGCAGGCTGCTTTTCTTCAGGTGTCTGCAAATGTCAGCTCTCTAGGAATATCTTCCCTGCTATGCTATGGAAAAGTCATTTTTTCCTCTTTATACTTGGCTTTTATTTTAAAAATAGCACTTATATCACTGCTTGACATTTTGTATATTCACTTTTTTTTTTTTTTTTGTCTCTCTTCTATAGTTAGGGTAACAGTAAAACCTTCACAGTTATATTTCTCTGGCACAACCGATGGAGGATACTTAATGAGTAATTTTTGGATGACTGGGCTGTTCTCTCAAAATCCCTGTGCCTCTCAGAGGGAGAGCGCTGGGCATTATGGAGCATATCCTTAGTTTCAGCCCTTGGGAGGCTGAGGCAGAAGGATATCGAGCTTGAGACTAGCCCGGGCTACTACAGTAATAAGACTCTATCTCATTAAAAACAAAACAAAACAAAAAACCCCCCCAAGAATGTAAAAAGCCTTGGGAACAACCACGGACCTGCTGTCTGGCCCAAGGTTCTAGCCATCCAGCTGTTTAACATGACAGGAGGAGTCTCCATAAAGAAGGTCAGATGGCACGCTGAATGTGTGCATTTCTATGGAGGGAAGGCTTTGTACCATAAGCCCAGAGTTCCCACCCCCAAGCTTTCCTCTTCCCCAGGTTGGGGTCGGCTACTCCCCTTTCTGCTAGGCCAGCTTCCTCTGCCCCTGGAGCCTGCAGCAGTCTTGAGAGTGCTATTGCAGCTCCCACTTACAGGAGTTTCATCCACCCCTTTCTTGCCAAGCAGGAATGATGCATGGAATGTCCCTGTGGATGTCCATCCATCCATCCGTCCATCCGTCCTGTTTGGTGGAAATGATCCACTTCCTCAAACATGGTTATGCACCAAAGAGTGTGACTTCAAACACTGATAACACAGGCCAGAGCCCAAAGCCCAGTCCTACTTTCTCTCAGGGGCCTCACAGATAGGACACACAAGTGAGTGTAAGTAGAATGCAAAAACATACTGCAAGGGCACTCTGAGGATCCAGATCCATCGGCGCTCTTCTCCAGGCTTGGATGGGGTATGGTGCGTGAAACTATCCCATCAGGCACTGGCCATGGGATGACACAGATGATCCCAGGCCAGGGGCTCAACTTCCGCACACACCTGCACCAGCCAAACTGCCCTGTGGCAGAGCCTCTCAGAGGTGCTGCCCAGACCCCTCACCTCCTCACTCTCTCCCTCTCCACTGCCCAGAGAGGCAGAGCTGAGCCCCAGCTGATAACAGCCTCCCTTCCTACTCCTGAGGTCCAGATGGGTCCCTTTCTTCTACAGAGCTCCCAGCTCACCTGACAGTGTGGATGACAGAGAGGTTACTGGCTTTGTTTGCGAAGAACCCCAAGAGCAACATAAAATGTTAATAAAGTTGAGGGTGCTCCATCTGTGTGTGGGGGTGGGCCAGTCCCATGGAGTTGGTCAGGCCCAGCCTGTGGGGGCTTCCTGGGTTTGCCCTCTGCATCCCCAAGGACAAAGGCTCAATGTACTCAGAGTAAGGCCAAGCCATCCATTGCTGTCACCCAAACATGCCACAAGACACACGTGCACCCCCACCCCCAACCCCATACATGTGTCAGTAGCTGAGAGCAGCCTCAAAGACTCCCAGTGAAGCCCTTCACATGCACATGGCCGGTCCTTAAGCTGAGGCCACATTGGCTAGGGAACTGCACAAAGAGGCCTTGACCAATAGTATGGTGACATGCAGGCACATGTGTGGTCCTGTCTTTGTGGGACACACACTACAGTGAATAAAATGAAAGTAACTACTGATGGACACATCAGGGAACACTGCTTCAGCGGGTGAGAGGTGAAACAGCACTCACAGAACAAAGAAGAGAGGTCAGTTTTGCAAGCTCTGGTGGGGCACAGATTCCTCTCTTGGAACTGGGTGCAGGGAAGATGCTCACCTGTATGAAAAATTTGGCCAATGATCTCACTTCTAGAAATCTGACAGGTACTCCAGAAATCTGACCTATAGATACTCCAGATATCTGACTCATGAGTACTCCAGAAATATGACCCACAGGTACTCTGGTACAAACACAAAATGACATTCGTGTATGGTTGAAAACAACCAAAGCATCCAGTGAGTGGAGACTGGTTGAAAAAGCCATGGTACATTCATTGTATGGAGGACTGTGTAGCCATAAAAGACAAATGAGAAAGATCTCCTTGTAGTAACATAGAAAGATGGTCAAGAGTCTGAAAGTGTAGAGCAATGTTGATAGTACGCTACCATTAGGAATGGTGGGACTATATTTTTATATTTATATATGTTCTTAAATGTTGGGAGCAGCTTAATATACACAAGTCATCCTGGCCTCTTAAAAAAAAAGGATGTTTTTGTTTTGACTTACAAGGGAGCAAGTGGTTAAATAGATTTGAGGCTGGAGAAGACCCAGTATTTTATCAGCTCCCAGGAGAACTATGCACCGGTGCCACTGGGCATGTGCTGCAGGCCGGGCCATGACTGAAGTCCTTTTGTTTTGTCTCATCTAGCTCTCATGCAGCCGAGTCATCAGCCTCACCCACTCATTGACGGAAAAACTAAGGCTCAGAGAACTGAGGCCATTTGCTGGTCCTCACACAGCAAAGAAGTGACAGTCGGGGAATTGAAGCCTCACCTGACTGGCGCTGAACTTCCGGAATGTGGAGGGAGGAAGCTGGGGTTCCTGGGGTGCGGGGCCGACACTTCACCCTCTGATATGATGAGATGATGCGCTGCCCTGACAGGGAACTACCTGGCCCTTTTTCCCATCTTGCTGTCTTCTTCCTCTGCTTCAGTTTTCTTGGCTTCAAGCCTGAAGCTCCTCCAAACTCCTGTTTTTCAAGGATATGTATGTTTCAATCCAATTCCAGCCATTCTACTGGAATTCATTAGGCCTGATCTCAGTCATTAATCTTAAATTCCTGACTTGTCAGGGAGAGAAGGCCATGCATGGGCTAAAGTCTGGTGACAGCTTGTCTCGTGATGCAGGTACAGTCGGTCCCTCCTTGCAGTCCTATTCAGTCTAGAGAGAGCAGAAAACTAGAAAGAGTCTTCCCATTACCACCACTTTTCCAGCTGAACTAAGGACCCACCCATGTGGTTTCCCCACTGGGAACTATAGAGACCAAAGCACAGGGCACTGTCAAGGGGACAGAGGGATGGCAGAGGGGGCAGGAGGAGGCCCCTCTCTAGGGCAGCTCTCTTCTCTTGGAACTCCAGCTCTGGGCTAGAGTTAGACATGTTTCCCTGAGTAGAACAATGTTGGGGCAGGCAGGAGCCCCCTAGCCCTACCATAATTGCTGTCTCTGTTGGTGATGTTGGCTTGAGTTTACATTTTTTCTAGGACTGGCAATGAACACCTGTAGCCCAGTTACCTACACAACCAACTACGACAGTAGGGAGAGAGGTGACGGACTGAAAAGGGGATTGATAGCCTCCTCTTGCTCCTCGTGACTTGTGGGGGGAGTCCTTGGCTCTGGGACATGGTTTAACCCTCCAAGGTTCCCTGGAGATACCCGTATTGAGTAGTTGGCTTCTGCATCTTCCCAGCATATTCCTGGACCTCAGATGTCAAAGAACCAGACCCTATGGGAGCTGGGGGCTATGCAGCTATTTGGGGGTAGGGGCTGTGGTTGTTGTCTCTGCCCAAGATGGATAGTGAGCAGGCCTAGGGCCAGGCACAGGCAAAGAGGGGTGACCGAGAAGTCTTCCATTTGCAACATTTTGTGATTTTTATAGAAAGTGGCTGGGAATAAGGGCTCTTACTTTCCAAAGGCAGACACTGGGGAGGCATAGCTGGATAAGGAGCCTGGCCCAGGAGACCTGAGGACCAGAGAGGTACAGCAGTGGAGCACGAATGGGCAGCAGGTGGTGCTGAGAGACAGCACACCATCATACGATGGTAATCACTGGCAGTAAGAAGGTGCTAGGGGACTGGGAGGAGGATCCAGGAGCCACCTGGGAGAGCTGGCCAGGGAAGGAAGGAGAAAAGGAGAGTGAGTGGGGGCAGGAGAAGGGCTGGGGTGAGGTTGGAGCTGCTTTTTGGGTGGGAGGCAGAGCACTTGCCAGACAGCAGCAGCTCAGTCTGGCCCGCCTGATGGGAGGGACCAGAGCCTGGGGACGAGACCTCAAGGTGGGTGCGCTTGTACACACAAGCAGGTGTCTGTGCGTGGGGAGCTGGGGCTGCTCCTTACAGGTGCACTCAGCTCAGCTGGGAACTGGTTCCACATGACTGACATTTCCTGCCCCAGCTAGTGACAGAGGAGAAACAGACACTAAAGCCCAGGAATATGAAAGGGAGGCCAGAGTCTCCCTTCTTTGTCCTGTCTCTTCGCACCTACTCTAGGCTTGGGAATGGATCCTGGGCCACCCTTTGCCTGGCCTCGTTGTGATCGGCACGTGCCCTGTCCCGCAGCTTTGCAGTCTTTGAGATCACACTAATCTAGTCCCTCCAAGGCTGGCTGGAGCAGTGAATGAGCTCTTATTCCTCCTCCTCTCAGGCGCCCTGCCAGCCTCCTCCTCTTCCAACCATTCAACAGTCATTCTGTCTTCCCTCTCTCATTTCCCTATCAATATGTTCTTACATTATAAAAGCAATATATGTTCTCAGATAGAGAACGTGGAAGCATGTGCAAAAAAAAAAAATGCAGAGGAGAATAAACTCAGACTTCCCTGTGAAGAGATAACAGACTATGATCTGGATTCTTTATCCTGATCAGGTGCTGCTTCCTGGCGGAACCACCACATATTGTACATGTAATGTTATGTCAAACCTTTTCTCCTTGCCCTGAGCATTTCTCTATGCCATTAACATTGTTCAAAAACATGTAGCATTTGAATATCCCAATGAGTATCCTAAGGAGTAGCCAGTATGTATTTGATCACTTGAGTTCACCAGACATTTTGGTAACAGTCTTTCCCCAGGATAAACTCTACTACAATGAGTATTTCAGTGCCTCTCATTGCCTCTGTTTTGGAGAGTTGTTTTGTCCTCTTGCTGGCTAGTATTTCCACCTGAGGTGGACCTCAGACCAGAGACCTTTGAGGGGTTAGCTCTGAACAAAACTGCTGAAAGTCCTCCCCTATTCTTTTTGGGCGGGGTAACCAGTGCTTTCCTGTGGCCTAGCCTTCCTTCAGGAAGCAGCCAGGAGACATTTTGAGACATTATCTTCACAGCATCAACTGTTGTTTACCCCCCTGTCCCCAAAGTGACAGAGTGAAACCCAAAACTCTTACGGTGAGGTGAGGAGGCCGTCCTGTTACTGGTTAGTGAGGTGCCCAGTGGTCCCTTTCCAGGCTCTCGTCTCTCTTAAAGCATTGGATGGGACGACCAGAGAATGTAAAAGTTTAACATTTAAAGGTAAAAGAAGAAGAAAAAGAATTACTACAATAGAGAAGTGCTTTGAAGAATGAGAAAACATACCCAGTACACAGAACAGTCCTCTGCAAGGACAAGACAGTGGCCACAAGGTCGATGGCTACTGTCTTTTATGTTTTCTGACATCAGATCCAGGCTGTTCCACGCAGGGCTCTGAAGCTGCTCTGCACATTTGTCCCAGCCATGATTTGGCAGTTCTTTGTGATTGACAGGTCACAATGCCCAATTGTCCAGTAAGTTTGACATCCCCTAATCTCCCACCTCACCACTGCTGGAGAGCAGGCAAGACTAGACTCCCTCCAGAGCCAAATCTTCCGACTGCTAGGGCTCTTCGTTGGCCCTCAACCCAGATTGGAGGAAGTGTTTATTTTTCTGGGTGCTGTAGGGTAGTGCTCCAAACCCAGGTTTCCCCCTGGCTTGCTTCAGTGGTCTCTAACAAGCCTGGCTCCCCCCCAGGGATGCCAGGAGCAGGGCATTTGTTACCTTTATCTCTTGCTTTCCCTATAAAGTGCTGGTCGAGCTATCCAGACTTGTTTAGAAAGTGAGCAACATAGAGCAATTTTTGTCCCCCCAGCCTTACCCCGCACACCCGTCTGGGACTGCAGAGAGAAAGTGGAGAGGGTAGCAGCTCAGCTGTTTCCCACCATAAAACAAAGCCGATCTAGATCTTTGGTTTAGTGGGCATGAATCTCACTGTTACAGGAAAATTGAGTCAACAGTAGCTAGGAGCTCAGGAGAAGAATGGAAACTTTATTTAATGCCAATGGACCCCAGATTTTGGAGTTTACCTCCCAAATCTGGGGTCCTGATTACAAAATATATGTCTGTCTTATAGGGCAGTGAGCAAGGAGCCACAAAAGCTAAGATAAGCATAACTGAGGACCGCGGTACAATGGGTAGTTTGTGGAGAGCGTAGCTGTGGGTAGCAAAGTTGTCTCTTTAGAACACTCACAGAAGTTTCAGTTTGATAACGAATCCTGTTATTTAGCTGCGTTCAGCAGCAGAGAACAGAATGGCTATACCTGTATTGGACAAAATGGCTGCAGTTCAGGATTTGTCTTACTACATCACATGTTTTGGGAGATTATAAAAACTTTTACACCTCTCCAATTTGTCTCTTCTTTGGTTCTGGCTGTCAGTACACACCAGCAGGTAGGCATTTATAATAGTGTCCTAAATGGTTGTTTCCCCTTCAGTTTGGCCTGTCCTCTATCATAATCAAAACCCAAACCATTCCTCACACCTGACTTATCCAACACACAAGAAGGGAGGTCCCCAAAGCACTTTTGATCATAGCAAATTCTTGAGTGGTATCACGTTGAGTGGTTTGAAGTATGGTTTTGTTCCTGAACAGCTGTGTGAACTTGGTCAAGTCCTTGGCCCCAAGGGGGTGTATCTATCTTAGCCTCTTATAGAAGAAAATCAAATCTTCTCTAAGGTGTCCCCGAGCCAGTGCTACCACTCTCCCTGAGGGATGGGCTCCTTCTGTCCTGACTGACGCTCTGTGTTCTGAGGCCACAGCTGCTCTCTATCCAGCACATATCCCATTCTGAGTCACCTCTGAGTACTTTGGCTCAGTGCACCCCCAGTTTGTATCTAAGCTCCTCTCTGGCAGAACTCCTCTGTAGGGGCTGGTGTGCCTGCCCCGGGCACGAACCATGTTAGCTCAAACCACATACACATTACATAGTGTAATGCTGAACAAAGGTTCCCTGATTCTGCCTAAGAATGACCTCTACCTCCCCTGCAGCAGTCTGTTGAACTTCTAGGTCCCAGAATCATGTTTCCCAGGGGTGGCCCATGTACTGCTGGGAGCAGAACTGCCCAGCAGTCTTGCTAAAGATGCAGTTTCGTGAGCTCTGCTTCAGACGTAGGCAGTCAAAACCTCGGGAGAGTGCTAACTCCTGGGCCCCAGTGCTGGGGCTGCCACTGGAGCAGGCCTCTGGGCAAAAGGGGCATCACCAATGCTCCCAGAAGCCACCCAGGGTGCAGAAGGGTTTGATGCCACCCTGGCACTTGTCTTGCATTCCTCTAAGCAAGCCATGGTGTCCACCTTGCCCCTACCACCAGCTGGCATTTATCTTCTTTTTGCCTTCCTCCTCTTTCCTGTCAGTCCAGACGGGCTGGAACTTGCTTTGGCCCCAGTCAGCCCCTTCTTTCTACCCCAAGGCCCTATAGCCCTTTTCTCATTGTGCTGAAACAGTTTCTTGGAGCTTTGGTGAGGAGCAAGCTGAGGAGAGGAGCTGAGATGGGAGGACAGGCTGGGCTGGGCCGCGTCAACAAAAATCATTTCTAACTTTGAGGATCCTTCCTGTTCTCCCCTTCAACCCCAGCATGCCTGTGCTTCCACATTCATCATAAAACACTGCTTAAAAAAATAAACACTGCTTTTCATTATGGCCCTTTCCTACTCCTTTCACAAACGCAGACACTTCAAATTCTTTGCAAAAGCAAAACAAAAACAACCTGTTCTGGCCTCTAATGTTTGACTTTGAACTTCTAAAACACTGTCTATTTAACTGGTCTGGCACTTTTCTAGCCTATGATCTTTATAAAAGTCTTTTCCTGTATATGAATGTCCCCAATTAAATTGGAAGCCTTTCAATTCATTTTCTTATTCATTGCTTTAACAAAAAAATGTTAGTATTGGGGGGTCAGGTACCACGCTGTGTGAGAAACGCCTTCTTGCCGACTGACAGCGGTCAAAGGGGTAGGTTGGGGGTGATGGAGAACGGGGAGGAGATGGCACCTGGAGCTTGCTGTCCCCCTGAGCCGGAGGGGTGGGGAGAAACCCCATCTTCCAGCTTGGGTCTCCCTTCCTGAGAAGCCGGGTCCTGATAACGTGGGTGCCCCAGGGCACCTGAATGAATAGCTAGGGTGGGGCGGAGCTGTGGGGCAGAGAGGGAGTGGTGAAGGCTTATCTTGTTCAGGCTTCTTTGTGGACTACAGCGGCAATCAAGGCAAGGCACCCCGAGGTGTGGGAACTGCCCACAGCTGTGGTGCGGGAAAGGCTATGAGAAACAGAGTGGCAAAAGGAGACCTAAAAAACACGACCTCTAGATGTTCTTCCTCTCTTGTGCTTCCCATCCAACCTCTCTTAATCCAGATCAGAGTATAATAGGGCAGCAAGGGACATAGAGATCACAGTCCAGCCCCGTTTCCATTAAGACAGATGGAGAAAACAGAGGCCCATTTAGGGACGTGTTCAGAAATGGCTGCAGGAAATAGAGCTCCTGACTTAAGCACTGGTGACTCTAGAGGCAAAGTACACCCACCTGAAATGGTATCTGGCTACTTCCTCTCCTGTCCCTGAGAAAGAGTGAGGGTCCCATCTTCTTAGGTGGATATGAGTCCAAATTAGGTGTGGGCGTGGGAAGAGGGGACAGCCCTGACCAAAGCCATGCCCCCTGCAATGCTGTGCTGGCAAATTAAATAAGCACTACAGCACTTTAGCTCTGAGCAATGTTAGGAATAGCGATGGAAGATACAAGATTGAGCTTTTAAAATTACCATCTAGAAATATGAACAGAGGTCTGGGGGAAACTTCCTGAAAAATAATCTGGGATTTAAGACATGATGGTTCTCCAACAGCCCCAAACTAGAAGAACCAAAAATACCAAAGGATCACTTTAGCATCTGCCATGGTCTGACATGGGTTAGGGAAAAAAAAATTATTTTTGAAAGCCAGGTGCTTGATGGTCATAGGAAGTCTCATGCTTGATCTGGGGGAAAAAAAAAGAAAAGAAAAAACCAAAACCACCAGGCTAGCATGTGGTGTATGAGGTTTTTCAATGCCTATAGGAACAGAACTCCTTAGAATTCCTGGGGAAGAGTGCTGGTCCACCCAATGGTTAAAGTTCTTGATTACTGTAATTATGTCTCCATAATACATGTCATAAGCAAGGAAATAGGGCAATCAGGCTCTGGGCTATAATAGCCTCAGTCTGTGTTCAGCTTCTAACATGTTTCTAAGCAGCAAAGGCCTTGTACACCCTATAGGGTACTTACCTTGACTTTGACCTGTGATACCCAGGATGTGGCTACAGTACTTGTCACCCAGAAGGGAACTTCACCCCAGAGGAGGCTATGCAGATTTGTGAAGCTGTGGTTGAACTAATGTCATTGCAGGGTGGGGGTGGTAAGAGCAGACATTGGATTTGAGTGGGATAGTCCACCAAAATGTCACCGGGTATGTCATATTGGGAGGCCTTGGTTTCCTTATTTGTAAATATATGTCACATTGTAAATAGAACAACAGCTGCTCCTGCTGCATGGACGTGTCATAATGACATGTGAAGTCCCTTGGTATAGCACTGAGTATCTGGTATGTGGCGGGAGAAGATGAAGACTCAGAAGATACATTGGCTAGGGATAGTCAGTGAATGCACCCAATCAGGGGACATGCCTTTGCACCCTTGTGTCTCTGATGGGCTGTGGTTTTTTCTTGCCAAGAGGAAAACTGTATGCCTAACTGAATTTGATTTGTACACTTGACAGTGTAGATTCCCAAAGGAGATTTTGTCAACCTTAACAATGGCTTTTTCCTTTCTCTTTGGACTTAGTTCTTCTCTGAGTTCTTTTTCATGAGTCTGGTGACCCCTTTGCCACTGCTCTGTGAGTGTGTAGCCCTCCAGCTTCACTTCCTGTCATCCTGGTGGTGCCACAGTCATTTGCCAGGTGCTTCATCTAACAGGTGTCATTTGGAGACTGGCTGAAGGAGCAAGGGGCCAGCAGAGTCTCAGTTCTGCTTGGGATTCAAGCCCCTGCCCCCACTCCTCGGTGCTCACATTCTTCCTCTGTGATAGGCGCCCTTTCCTAGGGAATTCTTGTCACTGACCTCTGTACAAACTCCTTCCCAGTCCTGACACAGGCTCTTCTGCACTGTGCAATGAGTCAACGAATGTCTCATATTTGGGTCTCTATCCTGTTGATCAAGACACATTTTCCCAGCTCCATTCAGGCTAGTCTCTCACTGCTGAAAGAACAAGACAGAAAGTGGTCTCCTGCCCCAAGTGTGAGTGCTCATACGGAGGAATACTTGCAACATGCCTTTTCCATGTTCAGTACTTAACAATTCCTCTTGGTGTCTGGGTAATTACCCCCTTGAACAAAGCTGTATCTCTTCTAGCTCTTGCCAGCTTCTGCCTCCTGCCGAGTTGTTTCTAGGAAACTCTGCC
Organism: Dinomys branickii; assembly: GCA_004027595.1. NCBI lineage: Eukaryota > Metazoa > Chordata > Mammalia > Rodentia > Dinomyidae > Dinomys > Dinomys branickii. The sequence goes on from PVLD010000723.1 coordinate 124,385, forward strand.
AATAGAAACATGCCTGTAGGTAAGCGAAATTGGTTTATTGGCCCACTGCAACACAAGAGGTACTTGTCTCATAGGGACCATGAAGAACCTTGGCTGAGGAGGACATTTCATAGGATTCACACTTGTTTAAGTGACTTGGGGACATAAGGACCCCAAGAAGCATGGCTGTGCTCCAGAGGAGATGTTGCCAGAAAGCGGCCTCACTTCCTGGCATCTTAGTGCAGGTTACCCAGAAGTGAGGAGAAGATGCAGTGAGATGACACCATAATTGGTAAGGCAGCAGCTCTCTCTCGGTCAGAACAGAAGGAGGTTTGGTCACTTTTGTGCATTGGAGAACACTAAAGGATGAGGGCACCAGGTCTCTACTTGGTAGGGGCTGTTTCTTCTCCCCACCCCTCTCTCTTGGCCAAGGGCAAAGTCATCTGCAACCCATGAATCTATGGTACATAAGCCTCCTTCTCATTGCCAACATATGGCAGGTTAGATTATTCAGAGAATGTAGCCTTTATTTGGATCAGAGTTTCTCTCTTCTGTTCTTTTTGTGATGGAGAGGTTTGATGTTTTGGTGGAACAAGCACAACACAGTTGCATGAAGATGCTGATAAGAACACACTAACCAGCTTTAGTGAATTTGAAAGAAGTTCACTAAGAAATGACTAACCTGGTTAGTGAGCAGAAATATTGTTATTGACTTTTACAATAGGCCTTAAAGACAAGGGCTGAATTATCAGCTGTAGGCAATGAAAATGTGCCCTGAGAGCACTTCTTCCTCTGTGATAGGTGCACTTTCCTGTGGAATTTTTGTCACTGACCTCTGTACAAACCCCTTCCCAGTCCTGACACAGGCTCTTCTGTACGGTGCAATGAGTCAACAAATGTTGACTCTGACTCTAGTGCCTTTTTCTAGCAAACTAGGTGGCCTTTTTCTTTTTTATTTAAAGCTTACTTATGGATTGTACTACATGGGCCTGAGGTGTAGATATGGGTGCAGTAGGAAGGGTTTGCTATAGCATAATGTCCCCCTTGGCCAAGTAAGCAGTTAAGGGCTATGTTGTCATTAGAATAAAGGGCCACAGCTCTGGGAGACACAAGTCAAAACTGGTCGGTTTGGTTTATAAAGCCAGAGTTATAAAATGGATGGTGTCTAGTAGGGCCAGAGAGAAGTGTTAGACCATCTTTGCTGGTTGCACTATCCCTCCTATGGGGATTGTAGTTTGTACACTGCATGAAGAGTGAGTTGGTGGTCTCCTGCAAAGGCCTGAATGACCCTCAAAGTTCCCAAGGGAGAGAGGGGGAGGACAACAAGAGGATGGAAAAATAAAGATGAGACAAAAAGTAGAGATCAGGTGGAGCTCTCTCTCTGGATGGGAGGAAAGGAACTGCTCAACCACTGGAGCACATTTATTTATATCTTTGGCATGTTGGTGTCATGTGATACCCCTTTGCCTAGCAACCCATTGCTTGGATTGTCTCAGAGTCTGGAGTTCTCTAAATTTCAGCAGCTCGTTCATGTGGCTTGCCTCAGGCACTCTTTGTTCTTGGAGCAGCTTGCCTCACCTCGCATGGGTGATCAATTTCCAGCTTCAGCCACTCCCTACAGTCCCCTTTGGTAGTTCTCAGGTAGCCTGTGCTGATCTCTTTGGGGAAGTTTCTGGACCTTCCTCTAAGGGGAACCTGATTCCCCAAGGTGGTGATAATTTTAAACATCTCAAAGTGTGTAGGTAGAAGCCTGATGCTTGTGTAAGAAGACAACATGTCAACCTTGGGTCTCCTGTGAGGCACAGACTATATTGGGAATGGCTTTTATTCCAACAGGAGCAAGGCAGTCCTCCCACCTGTTCCCCTAACATGGAAAGCTTTCCTGAATGGAGTTAGTTTCTGCCAAGCAGAATAGAAGTCTCCACAGGGAACAAACTCTCCATTGTAGCAAGAACACTTTCAACATCAGATTTAAGCTCTAATGGGCTAAGTTTTGCCGGAGGGGTCACAATGACCTAAACTGAAATATCTTCTTGACATGGGGGGGGTCAAAGTTTCATTTTCTAAAAATGCAAATTTGGGATTAATTATATGAGGGAAGATCATGCATTAGAAGAGTTTTATGAGGAAAGCTACCTTCTGGGATAGTAAAGGAACAGTTATTAAACATTTGCAACTAGTCAGATTCTACCAAGCGTAGTTATGGACTGAGACAATACACTTAAGAACTGTTTTCTCCTTGAGGGCAGAAGACCACAAGGGGTCAAAAGTAACAGGATTAAGATAAGAGAGACAGTGCTGAGAAATGTTGTTCATGCAGAAGGCTGAAGTACAATGCTAAATAAGATTCATGGTGAAGGCCATGCCAGAGGGTCCTGAGAATCCAAATGTGTCTTGCTGTGTTGTCACAGGTGGAAGCCATCCACTTCTGCAGTCAGCAGCCTGTCGTCTTGGGTTTATCTGTTATCCTGGGTTGTCTTCTCCTCAGTTAGCTTCTCCTTGAGAATTTCTAAGGCTCCCCAGGTTGAGATTTTTTTCCCACTGGAATGGATGTCCCACCATTAGGTGATGTCTGTCTTAGCGGAAAACACAAGCCAGAGGTCAGCTCCATGGAGTTGGTTAGGTGTTATAATTGCTTGTTAAGGGTTTTTGAAGCTCTGAGGGTATTTTTGTCCAGCTGTGAGACCCCAGAGCGGCAAACCTCTTGGCCTTAAGCGGTATCTCCTGTAGGTTGGGACCCACGTGCTTTAGACGTGGGTGCTGCTAGCTGGTCCTGGGGCCTGAATTGTGCTGTAGCTTTCATCTGTCCCCACGTACCTGTAGGTGGGCAAAGCTGGCTTTATGGACTTGTTGCTGTGAAAAAGAAAACATATTGACATGCTTTTCTTTTCTCATCATTATTTTCAAATAAGAAAGATAGAGACTATGTCTTAATTCTCCTCCTTGGGCCAGTCTTGTATCTAGCACAGAATGGGGAGCTCAGCAGTTACCCTTTGAGTTATCAGCTGGGTAAGGGGTGAAAGAACTTTAACCGTTTAAAGGGGGGATGTAACCTGGTGGAGCTGAGGAATCTGTCACCCCTTCCTTGTCCAGAGGCTAAGGGCACAAGGGGAAGATGTGCATGTTCACTCTTCTGTAGAGAAGATAAAGATGGAGTTCTCCTAAGAGTGAACCCAAACTAGGCCTCTCCTCCAAGAATAGAGTTGACCTCTTCCACGTGGACTGAGTGGGGCACATAGACTGTATACAAGGCCCTAAAGGGACAGGAAGTCGCAGAGAAGGGAGGGGGCTTGCAGACTGGCCTTTTCTGAAGGAACTGAAGATGTAAGAACACAGCCACGATGATCTCTTGCCTGTTTTTTGTGGTTTAGATTGTTCTCCTTGCCCCATCTTTCTTCCTCTCCATGAAGAAGAGAAAGGATCAGATGGGATAGGAAGGAGCTCAGTGGTCAGGGGCAGTGCAGGATAAGCCCAGAGTGCAAAGGTCAGGACTAGGGCGAGGGAATGAAAAATGAGGCGGGAGGGTGGTCTGGCAGTGGGCGGGAAAGGGCCTTCGGGGGTCACTCTGCAGGATCTTGTCCTTGTCCTCCCCACGTCCCCTCCAGGTGGTAGGGAAACCCAAGGGTCTCAGTCCCAGGGCTGAGCTGACCCCTCCCCAGCCCTGGAGGACCCTCCGAGGCCCAGGGGCTGCACTCTGTGCCAGAGCGCTCCTCTCTCTCCCCTGCGGCTTTTCTGCCTCAAAATCCATCTTCATTAGTAACTATAAACGTCAGAATCAGAGCGGTTGGAAGGCTGTTCCTGGATAAATAATGCTTTTCATATTTAATTTAATAGTAGCTCTGCAGCCTCTTTGGGGTGTGCTGGGTTAATTAAGAGCCGAATTAGATGGAACTGCATCTCCCCATGGAGACCCAATTAAACTCTTCCATGAAGAAAAGAAGAAAAAAAAGAAAAGGGGGAGGTTTCCTGGGGAGCACTGTTTCTTCGTCATAAACTGGTCTGAGACTGTCTGGAGGGTCTCAGGACCGCTTTACTTCAGTCTTTCCTTCCTTTTCTGAACTGGAATCTCCTCTAGTGCCTGAGCCTGCTGATGTCCATGGTGATCCAGGCCAGCTTTTCTGACCAGTGAGGGGTTAATATCCCCTGCCTCTGAGCCCTGGAGTCAAGAAAACTTGCCAGGAGATTGCCCAGCTGACCAGGAGAGGCTGTTAGGAGTTACAGAAGTGGGGGGCCAGCCCCAGCCTCCCAGTCCTCTTACTCCCAAATTCAGTCCCCTTTGCTGGGGCTGAGTAGATGAGGGTTTCTTGGGGTGTGCATCCTGAGTAGTTTAGGTGTGGTTGATGAGACCCCTTCACCGGGGAACTGTGGGGAGATGACCCCTCTCCGCCTCTTTCTCATACCCACTTCAGTTGATCTGACCACAGAGCTCCACCCATTTGGCTGACCCTCCTGTTTACAACCTAGGAGGCCAGATCCCAAAGAGCAGCAGCAGTATGGCCCAAGTCTTAGAGCAAGTTGGTTCTGAGAAGGGGCCAGATCCTAGGCTCACAGTCAAGTGTGCGCGTGTGTGCAGACACACCTGTGCTCACCCTTTTCCTGGACTCCTGGATCATAGAGCTCTTACAAACCCCTTCATTTGGAGTCTCACACCTCCAATCGGCTAACCCTCATGTACTCAGAGGCCTGCGGGACAGATGTATTTCGGGGTCACAAGCAAGTTCTTCCAGTCTCTCGTTCATAAGCACCGGTGCTCACAAGAGCCGGGACCCCTTGTTCTATGCTTAGTTGCCGCCCGGCCTGTACATTTGCAGGACAATAGACACTGTCAGCACCGTGTCCCAGACAGAATCACTGATTTCCAGATGCTCTCAGACCGTCTTCTGACCTTGCTGCCACAGGCTTCCCCCGCCCCCCCCCCAGGGTTCCGGTCCACACTGCCTCTCTTTGTGCAGAAAAGAATGCGGCATCTTTATGGCTTACCCTCAGCTTCCAGAGTTACGAACTCGCAGCAAGTAGAAAATGAATTTTCTCATGAAGAGTAGGAAAAGCCACATGAGTAGGGTCAAAAAGGGAAGCCCTCAGCATAAAGGCCTGGTGACATCCTGCTAACCCACAGGGCCCCGAGAGGGTGCCATTTGCTCCCTCATCCATCACTCCAGGCTTTATGACACTCAGCACGTTGCTTGCTCCTGGGTGCCTTTGCCTCTGGTCAGACCTTCATTCTATAGGGAGAGCTCCAGTCAAAGCAGATGGGACAGGGGCTGTCTTGTGCCTGCTGATATTTTTTTGACTGTGCGTTTACCTGATTTCTGGTTTCGATTCACCTCCAGTTTCGTAGCCAAATTCATATGTGAGGGCAGATCTGACTTCTCTAGCTGGTTCCTGGGACTTCTCGTTGAGCACAGTTTGGTCTTTTCTTTTGCCACCTTGAAGGCATTCATTCACCTGGACGGATACTCTGGGGACATGGGCTACCCAAAGCACTGCTGGGGGCTTCCGTTCTGCTTTAGGCTATAGGGCCTCTGAGACCATCATGCATACAGGCAAAGGAGGGACTGACCAGGGATGCTCAGCAGGCCAAGGGCAGAGGCAGATAGGACTCAGACCCAGACCCAGGGTGTCTGTCTCCTGCTAGCTTTCTCCTTCCAGATCACCCATGCTACAATTCATAGCTGTCTTCCCTCTTGGTTTCCTTCCATTGTCTCATCTTGAACTACCTGGGTAAATCTTGCTTTACCCAACAGATAAGTTCTTGAAAACACTTTTGGTAAGAGCTTTCCTATGTCAAATCTCTTCCAAGGGAAGTTGCTTTGCAGGCCCTTGTATTTGAGGAGCTGTATTTTTTTTATTTTTGGTGCATATTAGTGATGTAGAATAGTGAGTTTCATTTTAGTATACTGTTACATATGTATAACATTTTGATTCTTTTTACCCCCTTTACCTTCCCCGTTGTGGAGCTGTAGTATCAAAGGGACCCTACATATTGCCTCTGATCATTGTAGAGCATGGGGGATAACAGGGTGGGCTGTAGGGATTCCATTATTCAGATGAGAAAACTGAGGCTCACCAAGGGGAAGTGACTCCTGAAAGGGCGGAAGAATCGGACCTTCCACTTTTATCCTACCTGGTGATGGGAAGTCCTCATCTATCTGTTCTCCTTGACCACAGAATCCTGTGTTCCCAGTAATTCTGTAGTGCAGTCCCATACTGGGGTACGTGGGTCTAGTTCGGTTTCTGGGTTAACCTGGGTTCTTCCCTGCTCAGGCTTGGGGAAGTTGGCTTTAATACTCTCGATACCAGGCCTCTCTCCTCTTTTTCAGGCATCCCACATTTCCTTCCTGATGGCCCTCAGAACATGTGATACTGTAGCTGTTTTCTCTGGCTCCTTCAGTAGAAGACCCAAGAGCAGGAAGGGCTTGTGGTGAGGCCAGGCAGAGTGACCTTCAATTAAGGGAGACAGAAGGCCAGGGGAGGTCACACCAGCTCTCCTGGAGCATGCAGGAGGCCACAGGGCTGTGCATATGTTGGAGAGAGGCTGGGCCCAGACTGCTGGCCTAGGTGTAGGTGAGGGACCTCTGTGTATCCCCCCACATCTGACCAGGGTTTCTGTGTTTCCTCAGTTACCCATTGATCCTTTTGGAGCTGCCAGTCACAGCCTGGGGGAGGGGTCTTTGGGGTGTCTCTGCCTTCTCCCTGACTCCATCTCTCCCACTGCAGTTCAGGATTCTCTCATCTGTCCCCAAGCACCAAGGTGCCTCTAGAAGCCAGGCTTTCCTATCACTTGCTCTTCCATCCCTGTCGTCCATCTCACCTGCTCCAGTGGTCTGTGTATTCTTCTGGGAAGATCTCCGAGTGGCCTATGTCAGAGCAGGGCCTCCCGAGGCCACTTGTGCACAAAGTGGCCTGTGCCTTATCAAAGCGCCCCTCCCAAAGTGCTCCCAGGCCTGCTGATCCCCTTTGCTGTCCAACAGGGGGATGGGAAAGCTCTCTCATCCCTTGCTACCCCGCTATTTCAGTGCTGCATGATGGGCAAATTACCTGTGCCTTAGGTCCTTGTTGACACCCTGAGGACTAGGAGAGGATCTTTAAAGCATTGTCTACAGGGTCCTTCCTTGGGTGACTGGGACTCGCTTTTTGAAGACAAGAGAAGGAGATGAACAGTATTCTCCCAAGGAGGTGATGTGGAAACCTTTTCTTTGATGATTTAGGGTGATCCATCAGTCCACTGTGTCCTCCCAGCCTGGTGCTTGTGGGACCTGATGGCCTATTTTCCAGGTCCTCAGCCTACCACTCATGAAAATGCAAGATCTCAGACTGTGAGGTCAGATGCTTTAGCCTTGGAGAAACCACTTCTGTTTCTTGGAACCTGTTTGTTAAGCTCCAAAATAAAGGCACTGAGTGTCTGGTTTTCACAGATCTGGTGATAGATACAAAGGTGCTTTATAAACATTAATAAGATAATGCAACTTGGTGATCCCCCCACCTGAAAATGGAGGACACTGTGTTCCAGGTTTCTCGCAAATGCTGCTGACTTTGGTGTTCAATAAAACAACACTTTTCCACGTGCCTACAAAATCTTCCTTCCACTTGTCATTTACTAGAGTACAGACTAGGCACTGTGCCACGTCAGCCTCTGACCCAAGCCAACCTGTGTGGCCTTTGCCTAAGAATGCAGCAAGTCACCTATGGCTTCTGCCCTGCCAGAGGCTGGCACCCGCAATGCAGTCTGTGCTTTATGTACCGGCCCAGCCCCTTGGACAGTGACTTCCATTGTGGATTATGATTCCAAGATGAGAGCTTTGTGTAGTTTATTGGAGTTGGTGATGCTTCTGTGGAAAGCAGCCTGCTTTTGGCCCTGGCACAGGGCTCTTCTTAGTCGTCCTGAGGCTCCACCAAAGCTCCTTTTGGAGACTTCTGTCATTCTGTAGGGCAAAGCGGGCCCTTAGGCTTTCACCTGAGACTTTGCGCAGGCCACATGCATAGCCAGATCTGGCCCTCTGGACCCTCTGGTGGGACACCTCTCCTTCTGGATCCTGTTTTTGTGCAGAATGCAGCCAAGAGAAGCACAGGGCAACCAGATGCCCTATGCAGGTAGGCTGGGGCTCAGCGCCCAGGCCCAGAGTGGGAGACACGATGGGCAGTGTGGATGAGTTAGAGGTGTGTGGAACCCAGAACTTGTGTGGGCTCATGTGGGGCCTCAGCAGGGCATTAGCACATGGTGGCGTTTGACTCTGTAGCTTTTCTTTCTCCCTGAGAGGAAGTGGGTGCTGGGTGCACAGTGAGCAGCCAGGCAGGCTCACTGGTGGTCCCTCAGGCAGAGCTTTGTCCCTGGGGCTTGGTGGCTGTCTCTCCACCCAATGCCTGGGCTGGGGTTCTCTATACAAAAGGTGGAGGCTGGTCTTTGCCCTTGGATCACATGTGGAAGAACTGGCTGATCTAGGCCTCAGCTTAGGTTTCTGGTGTCCTCCTTCAGGGCCAGTGGGAACAGACGTGAAGTTCTGTTGACCTAGGGATGCATGACCGCTTCCACAATTCATTTGATGACTACTTAGTGACTTCTGGCTTTGAGTTTGACCTTGGAATAGCACTGGGCTACTTAAGAGGAATAAGCCGGCACCCCCCCCCCCCGGGGCTTCTGGTCTAGGAGGAAGGCAGGTACTTATACATGTAAAGGTATAGAGTGGCAGTGGGTGGGGTGTGAAAAGCACAGTGGATGCCACTTTCACAGGGAGCAGAGCTGTACCAAGGCATGCAGGGGCAGTCACAGCTGAGGAGCTGCTCCCCAACAGACGGGGTGAGGTGGGAAAAGCAGGACGGAGTGTGCCAGGTGTAGTGCCTAGGGTCACATGAGGGGCCCAAGCCCCTTTGAGAGCAAGACTGCTCAAGGTAAGGGGAGGGAGAGCATGGGCTTGCAGATGGCTTGCTTCCCCTGAGTTGCTTGGCATGTTAAATGGGACTTTGTTTGGATTAGGCCTTCTAGGGGATCACTGGCCCACCAACAGCCCCCCAGGTCATCGAGCTGCCCCATGGTGTAGGACTGGGAGCCATCAGAGCTTGGAGGCAGCCCTGCCCTGCCTTAGGCACCTTGCCCTGGGAGCTCAGCCCTGCCCAGAAGAGGTAGGACAGAAGGGGCTGGAGGGTGGTAGGCGGAGCTGCTCTGCTCTGGAGTGCCCACAGGCTGGCGCCCCTCTGTCCTCCGGCTCTTGCTGAGCATCTTTGCTGACAGTCCTCTGCAGGATGGAAAGGCTGCCCACTGTCAAGGTTCATATTTCCTTTCTCCCTCCCCCTAAGACAGGGGCTGTGCCCCTGGCGCTGTGGGTGACTTTGTGTTCTGTCCTGCTTTGATTGGTACCCTAGTTTCTTTCTAGGCTTCTTCGTACACCCTCCATTTGAGCTGGCCGCTGCATCTCCACATGGTCTCCCTCCAACCCTTATCTGCTGCTCCCAGGCTCCCTGGGGAACCGGCCTCCTCCTCCTCCTCCTCTTCCTTCCTGCTCTTTTTCTACATTGCCTACCACAACGGCTCTGATGTTTCCAAGCAAAGCCTGGAGTCCCCTTGCTCCTTCCAAGAGTTTAGATATTTTTTTCCTTTCTTTTTGCAAGGCCAGGCAGATATGTTATTGCTGTGATTATTGGTTGGAGGAAAGGGGCCAGAAGCTGGCAGAAGGGCTGCTTTTAGGTAGCCTTGAAGCTACAGTACTAACAATAACACCACTGATAATAATAGCCGGCAGTCTGGGGGGCGTGCCTTGTGTTTGTTCCTCTGTGACAAGCTTTACCGAGTACATGGACCTCCCTGGCTCCATAGCTCCTGCCACCCAGGGGAGGCACTCGCTAAAGGGCACCCTCTAATGTGAGGTGTATGCTGTGGGATCCTGGGTGAAAGTTGCTTCTTGAGCAGGCCCTGTTCATGGCACATGGGGGCCACTTCCAGGTTTTAGTCTGAAGGCTGCTCTTGTCCTCCCGCTGAAACCCTTCCTACCCCCAGAGGGCGCTTTAATAGAACAGCCAATTTCTTTTCCTCCTCAGGAGTTGGGCAGTGGAGGGAGGATGGGACTACGCGCCCCCTGTTACTAGGTTGCTGATTTAGTGTCTTGCACTTTCCTTAATGACCCCTTTCCAGTGCTCTTGTGTTGGGTCCTAGATCCAGCCTTTCCGCTCTGTCCCAGGCCTGGAGCTGTCAGTCACTCTCCACTTTCACATCCTGACTCGCAGGACTCTGCTCTCTGACACCGCTGACCGCGGGCAGGGGAAGTGTTGGCGGTCACTGGGCACTTGGCTACTTTAGAACCATGTCTCTTTGCTGTCCCCACAGCTTGGCCCAGCACCTGAGGGCTGCAGTTTGCCCTGTCAAATGGTGTCCCCCTTTAGAGGGGGACAGGTCGAACATGACTGTGCAGAGACCTTCTAGAACAGTCATGTTCTAGGGTTGCTTTGACAATAGTTGTGTGACATTAGTTGAGTCACTTTGGACATGGGCAGCGATAACTTGTCCCAGGGAAGATTTTTCTGGAATGTCCAGATGAGCTGATTCCAATAATGCTGGGTGCCCCCTACCCCCTGCCCAAGTCCCCATCGTCCTCTCAAGCTCTGGGGGATGCTTAGGCCCCAGAGGTGCTTAGATCCCCTAGAAGAGCTGAGGAGCTCAGTGGTCTTGATGAATGCTACACCTAACAGGGACCCTTTGGTGGCAGTGTATCTGGTATGAATTGGAGTAAGGCCAGGTAGGTGCAAGATGGGGCAATTTTAGAATCTGCAGAGACTAGATCACCCCAGAGAAGGACCTGTCTACAGTTTGCAACTGCCAAGGACTGACCCTGGGTCGTAGGAGGCTTGCCAGCCTCACAGAAGGAGGCTGAACCTGGCCAGGTCAGCCAGGGGGCTGGGGAGGCATCCTGAGCCAGCTGGCCCAGGGCACCTAGTTCAGCTTGGAGCTGACTGCCTCAAGGAGCTCACCTGTAAAACAAAGATGCTACTACTGACCCCACCTCCCACCTCTTCTCTGGCTGCTCTGAGGATCACAGGGTCAGCCCATGCCATGCTCAGAGCATACTTGTGCCTAGGGGCTTGATAGCTGCAACTTCACTTCTCCCTTGGTTCCAGCATTTGTCACGGCATTGCCTGTTTTCTTTGTCTCTGTGAGGGAAACCTGTGAATTCCCCACCCCTGCATGTGGGCGTCAGGCTCCCTCAGGACAGCTCACTGCTGGCTTATGGTTCCCTCTCCTGTACCCACCCTAGGACCTTGGCTCTGGGCAGATCCTTGGTGTTGCTGATGAGGGCTGCAGACATCGAGGGGCTGCACCTCTATGAGGCAGGGAGATGTTGCTGCTGCCTACAACCAGAGTCCTGGCTGGTCGAGCCTCTGTATAACTGAAACACAGCTTGGAGGTCAGTCACTCGTCCTAAGTAACTGGGCTCCCAGGCCAGAACAGCTCCATCCTGGGTCAGTGTGCTGTGGCAGGCTCAGGGGATCCAGCGTGATGAGGTAGGTGAGGCTGAATCTGCCCCCAAACTCCCACCCTCCTTGGTCCTGAGCCCTTTCCCAGGTAATTCTCAGGTGCTTCGGGATGGCCTTGGCCTCGGGAGCCTTGCTGCCTCTCAGCCTGAGAGGATTTCCTGAGACCTGGACATTGGATTTCCTAGCCTTTTGCCAGACTCCTGGTGACCAACATGCAGGGGAACCCGGGGTGGTGCTCTGGCCAAGGCAGGGCCTGCCCCTCGGTCACCCTTCCTAGGAGGTTGCATAGCACTTCTTATATTGTTAAAATGCTCTGCTCAGGTGTGGTCCTTGGGACAGCCTGGCACACAGGTCTTGCTTAACTCAAGATCTTCACGTTCTAATAACTACTGCTCTGGTGCATGTTCTTTCTCCTGTGGTTTCTTTTTTAGTTAAGCTTTCTATGCACAAGGCTCAGGTTTAGGGTCATTAGCATCTCCTCGGATTGTCCCAATAGGTAGATATCATTGTCTTCAGTTTGTACAGGAGAAGACTAGGGTGTAAAGAGTGAAGCTACTTGCCTTAGGTCCAAATGGCCAGGAAATGACAGAATTGTGATTTGAACTCAGTATTTTAAACTAAGCCTGATCTTTTTGAGAAACCACATGCTCAGGGGTAGTCAGCGAAGACCTTACACTCCCCTGAGAAGCACTGCCCGTAAGCAGGGAAGGTGGCTTTGTAGGTCTTTCTGTGCGTGGGATCTTCCTCTAGCCCAGGCCGCAGCTGGCTTTGCCTGCAGACACCGCGTGGGGGGAGCATAGGAGGTAAAGACAGTTGGGCAGGAGTCGCTGCATCGGTGACAACCCAGGAAGTCATCCTCAGCTGGAGGACCCGGATGAACTGTCAGCAACCCTACAGCAACCACCCCACTCTGCGTCCTAAGGGGGTGCTTAGCTTGGGAGGTCTGCAGCTTTTTGGCCCCTGCAGCCTTGGCCCAGGCCTCTGGCTCCCAGGCCACAGAGGCTGGGTTTGAGGAGGGGAGGCAGGCTGCAGACGGGCAGGAGAGTAGAGAGGGGCCACTTGTTTTGCAATTAAATGCACTGAAGCAACTGACAAAACAGCTTGGGAATCAGCAACTCAGGCGTGTATATTGTTTGCTTTAATTCCACTTAATTTTTGAGTAAATAATATGCTCCCATGGGTTAAGAAAAGGTTATATTATGAAAAGTTTTCCCCCAATCACTGTCTCTGGTCATATGGCTGCTCTCCTTAGAGGCAGCCAGGGTTTCCATGAATCTCTCTGGATATAACCAGTGCACCCAGGCAGACACCTATAGGTAGCATTTTAAAATATATGCTTGTATACTCTCTGCAAAATAATGCTTTTCACACTGTTCCTTTCCATTTAACAGAGTTTCTTGGAGCCCTCCATTCGTACACTAAGAACGTCCTCATTCTTTCATTGGGGCCTGGTAATATTCTAGTCTATGGCTACAATATCACTGTTATTTTTTTACTGCAATGTATGGACAGTAAAATGCACAGCTCTTCAGTAACAGTGTAATGTACATTTGCATATGTATGTACCCGTGTGACCACTACCCGGACTCAAATAGAGAGCTTTTGTGTTGCTCCAGAAAGTTCCCTTATGCTTCTTCTAGTAGTCAATGTGAAGAAGTTACCATTCTGCTGACTTCTGTTGCCTGCCTTCAGTTTCCTTCTCTTTAAAATAGGGATAATACTGGAACAGACTCATGGGGCTGTTGCAGGGATAATGCAAATACCCAGTACAGTACCTGGCACACAGCATATCACAATTCTTACGTCCCTGGTGGTGTGCGTTCTTCTGCCTGGCTTGGGCTCTTCAGCCTCTGTCCTTTCCCTTCCCCCTTCCTCCTCCCCCCTTGCCCCTCCTTCCTGTCCTCCTCCCCCTTCCCCTCCCCTGTCCCTCTCCTCCCCTCCTCCTTTCCCCCCCTCCTTTCTCCCCCTCTCCTTTTAAGCTCACACACTCACATACTACATGCTGTATAGCCACAGAGAGAGATCCAGAGGGTCACAGAGCCAGGTCCAGGCCGGAGAACGGTCTCATTGTTCCCTGGCTGAGCTCCCAGAGCCCACAAGGTTGGTGTTGACCAGGGAGGTGACCAAGGGCTGGGCACACGTGGTGGCTACCCATTTCCTTTCCTTTCCCATAGTGGGAATGGTCAGGGGAAACAGAGGACACCACCCACTCTATACTGCTAGGGCTGTGACACTCTCTGAGTGAGCACCTTGGAACCAAGGGGCCAGTGCTGATCAGGAATGGGGACAGGGACAGAAGGGAAGCAGCCATTGGCATCCACCATCCCTTCTCTCCCCTCCTGAGTATGGCAAGATCCACTGAGGGTCCCATGGAACTAGCCTGCCCTCCCAGGCAGCTCCAGCCCCAGAAAGTTTCCAGGAGGCAGGGGTGGAGTCCCAAATTCCAAGTGGGATTTGGGGGTGCTGGCTTTCCAGGCTGGTCTGGGTGGCCTCCTGAGCTCCACGACTCCTAGGGAATAGTTCTACACCTCTCCCTTATTTCCTGGCTGCCGACCTTTGATGCCTGCCTTGCTGGGCACATCCAGGAGGACCTGTAGCCTCCTCAGCTCCAGCCAGGGCCACACAAATGGTGGCCTTGGGGCTAGCAGGAGGAGAGTCCCTTACGGGCAGGAGAAGTAAGGGATGCGATTGCCAGGGTGGGCTGAGCAGCAGGAGGCAGGCCAGAAAAGGGCTGGCCGAGAGGCCAGCGCAGGCCTTGCCGAGGGCCCTGGTAGCACCCTGGCAGCAATTGGGTGGAAGTAGGCTGGCGTTTCTCAGAAAAAGATCATGCTACCAGAGGGCTGGAAGTGTCTTCCTGCTTTGGTGAAGAGGCCAGACTGGAGTTTCTGGTGGCTCCAGTTAGCCCTTGTCACTGCAGTCTGGGCCAGGACCCTGGGGGTCTGCTGCAGTCCCAGTCCCAAGCCACTGAGTTGCTCCCTTGACCCTTCCCTATCCCCATAGGCCTCACGCCAGGACCATCTCAGGAGTCTCCCTGTCCTTTGCCAGGACATAAGCTGCACTGTCGCGTCCAGGGGCGAGGCTTCTGTGGGCAGAAGCAGAGGAGGGTGCCCAGCCTTGCCAGGAGCCTGTCATTTTGGGCCCAGCCTCCTTCTCCATGGAAACAGCCCTTGGCGGCCTGGGAATTACCCAGGAGGGAAATTTTAATTGCAGCCTGGATCCTGCTCTGCTGTCCGCCCCCAAATCCCTTCACTCCAGCTCCAGGCCTGTGAGATTGTTCTTGCTCATCGAGGTTTCAGATCAGATGAGGGGTGAGGTGGGGCTCCGGCCTAGTTCGCCCTGGGCCGCTTGCTGCCTTGGAGCTCACTGCCTTGGAGCTTCAGGGCCCAGGCCTGCAGGCAGGGGAGGAGAGGGGAGGGGTTGGCAGGTCCCCAGCCTGGGCCTCCTAGTGAGTGGCTCAGGCCGCAGGGCAGAGTGGGTGAGGGGACTCTTCCTCAGAAGGAAACAAGCCTGGCCTTTCTTGATCTCTCCTTCCTCCTGGGACCCTTGGGGACTTGGATGAGACTCACCTTGGCACAATCAGGGGCAGACCACGTGAGGCCAGCAGAGGGACAGTGGGATGAGGATGGGACAGTGCCTCTCTCTGAATCTCCTAACTAGATCACTCCTGCCCCTCCCCCACCTACTAGGCCCAGAAAGGCCAGGTGCGGGTGGGGGGTGGGGGAGTGGGGGTTGGACAATCTGATATGCTGGGTCATGCGGGAGAGCACCAGATCAGGGTTCAAATTCTGGCTTGGCCACTTGACGGAAGGAAATAGTCACTCTTTCCTCCCACCCTCTTGGATTTGTTGACATCCCCTGATCTACGTGGGGAATCTTGTCCAGGAAGGAGGGGACCATGCTGCTGGAGGTGGCTCAGAGGAGCAAGAATAGAGGGAACAGTGCCCTCCTCCTGGGCCCCTCACTCTGAATTTGCAGCCAGGGGTTACAGGTTGCAGCCCCAGTAGGCAGGGAGGACTGAGGAGACTGGTAGAACACCCATGCTTGCCCTGCAGTTTCTGAGGAGGTGACTGCAGGTGACAGGCAGGTCTGGTTGCAGCCATGTCCCTTGAGGGTTGTGCAGAAGCCCTCATGGGTGGAATATAAGACACCATTCTAAGGGCTTTGATTGCAGGGGGCAGGAAAGGGGTATTGGTGAGGGGTATTGCAAAGAGGTATTGCATACAGTGAGACCACAAACACCATCTCCCAGGGCGAGGCCAGCAGCCCTGGGCTTAGAACACACAGAGAGAAATGGCCTCATATACACATAGATCTGAGTGCCTAGTGCCTGTCTAGCTGGAGGTAAGGTTTATTAAATTTTTAGAAGTTTTTTATTGTTTTATTATTTTTATTTTTTTATTTCACCCACAAAGAGATTCATGCCCCTTGATTGCTCCAGAAGATGAGTTCACCCCAACAGGGCAGAATTAGGGGACAGGAGGTGGGTAAGAGCCTTCTCCTTGGGAGCTGGAGACCTGCTTCCTGTGTGGTGTTGGGTAAGTCACTTGACCTCTAGGGGCCTCAGTCTGCTCATCAGCATTCTCGCCGAATGGGTTCCCTTGGCAGCACCCTTTGGTGCGGGGCTGGTCCGGGCAGAGCCAGGCGTGTCCTCTGCCCACTTGCTGCCTTGTCAGGGAGGCCCCAAGAGACACAGCAGCATGGAGGATCACAGTGCGGATCTTCAACCAAAGCCTGGGCCGTCAGTCTCCCAGAATGGACTGATGTAACACAGTGGGTGGCACAGGCTACCACCACATGGACTGCGGAGGGATATTAAAAGGCATCTCAAGCCCTTGAATCCCTTAACCAATTTCCAGTTACCCCAGAAGACCAGCACACTGAAGGGAGAAGAGGAATGTCTCATTTTAGGGTTCCCCAGCAGGACACGGGGTCTCTGTTTTGGGGAAGCCCCGTGTCTGGGGTTTGCCAAAGGCTCCACCGCCTGCCATTGCCCTCCTTAGCCTGCCAGCCCTCGTTCCTCCCCACTTGGGTCCACCTGGCCCCATGTACCCGAGCAAGTGGGGGCCCGCAGCCTGGGAGCGCTGCTGCTCACCGCCTCTGCAAACTCAGGCTCTTGGTTTCTTCATCTGTAAAGCGGAAATGGCAATACCTGCAGCACAGGGCTATTTTGAAGCTTCAAAGCAATAATTCACACGACACAAAGAGCACTGTGCCTGGCATACAGTGAGACCACAACCACCGGCCATTAACGTTCATCTCCCTCCCACCCAATAAAGATCCCAGACCGCTGTTCTCTCCCCCATTATGCCCCACCCATCCCTCAGCCACCTTCCACTCCCTCTTCCCTCCTCCCCCCTCCCCACCCCTCATCCGCTCCCCCTTCTCCCTCAGGAAGTTCTTCCTGAATGGCCCTTGGAGCCTCCAGCTTCCTCTGATTTTCAGGGCTACATAGTCTGTATTTGATCACATTTTCAGTGACTGTGCCCCGCTCCGCTGTGTAGGATCCGAGCTCCAGGAGTTCAAGGCCTTTGCTGCTGCTTTGTACACCCCTCTCGCCTTTCCCTGCAACACATTCCGCAGCGCAGCGCACACAGTAGGTGTCTCAGAAACATCTGCTCTTGTAATGGGGGAGATTCTGGGAAGCTGGAAATAGAACGCTGCGGCTCCTGAGTCCTGGTCTTTGGTCTATTTTTAGAGTTTAAATATTCTTTTAAAAAAATCCCAAATTCTACTCCATCTTTACATTACAACCACACCAATCTTTTCATGCTGGCCAGATGTACATTTCCCTCCTCTCCACCCGAAATACGCCAGAATTTGAAAAATGAGGTGCTGGACCTGAGAGTGCAAGATAGAGAAAAAGCTTCCTAAAGCCTGGCTATTCTTGTCAGGCCGCAAACTCTGGGAAGGATTAGCCCTGGCTGAAAAGGAAGGGTCTGCAGCTGAGCCCTGGCTGTAGAGCAGGGCTTTCTGGGGAAGGATGAAGGATTTTGGAACTCCATCCTGCTTCAGGAAGGTCAGAACTCTCCCGAGGCTTCCCAGAACATGCCCCTCTCAGGGGACAGATGCGGAGGCCACCTGGTCTCCTTGAGGTCAAGTTGAGCTCTGGCCCTGGGACCCTGGCTGCAGTGGGTAGGGCTCATGGCTGGCTCTGATCAGGAGTGGGGAAAAGCAGTTTATAATTTGGAGTTTGCAGTTGTGACCAAGACAAATGAACATTTGGTCTGATGGACCTTTGGGGCTGGGGTTTTTGTGTCATGCGTTCTGGAGTGGATAGCCCTTCCTGATGACTTGAGTCCCTTGTCCTCCACAGAAGCACAGACCTCATGCTCCCCTCTGGCAGTGGAGTGAGGGAATGTTTCGTCCTGGCTACACCAGCCAACAACAACGTGCAATTATGAAGCACTTCTGCGTGCCAGGCACTGGCACCTCTCTCTGTGCCCCTGTCCAGGAGTGATGGAGGCCATGGCTGGAAAGCAGAGATTCCCAGAGAACTCAGAGCCGAAAAGGTGGAGACAGACTGCCCCTCTGCCCCAGGTGATCATCTCTTGGTCAGAACTGAGAGCTCAGAGGTCCAGCCAGCCACACCACCTCCCCATCTTCCAGATGAGAAGACCACCAGGGTTGGGGAGCCCAGGGCCGTTCTCAGACCTCGTGCAGAGGGGCCTTCCCTGTCTCCCTGCAGGCCAGGGGTCCTAGATCACAGGGCAGTGCTCAGCCTGTTTACCTTGCTTTCTCCCCTGCACCAGCAGAGGTCAGGGGTCTGTCTTGTCACCAGACAGTCCTTGGTGCCTGTGCAAGCCTGGCCCGCAGGAGATGCTCAGCCAATATTTGTGCACACAACGAAGGACCATAGCACTCTGCTGGCCGGCTCTGCCTCAGTCTCCCGCACCTCTGAGCCTGTGGCTCCAGGTTCCCGCGTGGGAGCGCCACCTGAGGTCTCGTAGTCAGGGTGGGGGTGGAAGACACCTGTCAGCAAATGTACCCAGTGCCCCAAAGCCACCCACGCCTTGACCCTGCCCAAGACATACACCTGGACCAGTAACAAACGATCCATTTCCACACTCAAGGAAAAGGGCAGGGCAGCACGATGGACTAGGGATGAGCGTTGAGGTACTGCGTTGCAAGGAGGTTGGCTCCGGTTCTGGGCCCAGGAGCCTCTCTTCTGGTGCGGGCTGAGGAAGGGGTAGAGGACAGCGGTCCAGCCGACTTTGGGGATGGAGGCGCTCAGGCGTCAGTCTCGGGTGGCGCAGAAAGCAGCGCCCACAGTCCTGGGGGTCGCCGGCGGGAGCGTGGGCGTGGCGGCCCGTGGGCTGGGGTGGCTGAGTGCGAGCTGCCCTGAATGTCCCGAGCTCTCGCGGCCGGCGGGGCGGTGCGGGGGGCGGGAGCGCGCCGAAGGGGTGGGGACGCGAGGGGCGGGCGGTCGGGGGTGGAGCCGAGGCTGCAGCGCCCGCCGCTCGCTAGGCGCTGAAGCTGCCGCCACCGTCGCCGCCGCGCTTGGCTGGGGACGCGAGGCGGGCGCTCAGCTAGGCTCCTCGCTTGCGGCCGCTGCTCCTGCCGACGCCCGGGCTGCAGCGCTCCGGCCCCGGCCCCGGCCCCGGCCCCGGCCCGGGCCCCGCGGCGTCCCACGCCCCTCCAGCCCCGCTCCGGGGCCGGATCCCTGCCCTGCCCCGGAGCCCTCCGCCTCTGGCCGCCTGGCTCACGCCTGGGGCCATGGAGAGGGGCCCGTGAGGGGCGCGGAGGCGGAGGCGGAGGCGCGGGAGGAGCGAGAGGCCGAGCGGCAGGCACGGCGGAGGATGCCTCCGGCGAGCCTGAGTCCGGACCCGAGGATGGAGCCGGCGCGGGGCGCTGCAGCCGCGGCTCCCGGCGCGGCCCCGACCAGGTAGCGGCCGGGCCGCGGGCGGGTGGCGCGCACTCCGCCGCAGCCGCAGGAGGGCGCGGGCCCGGAGCCGCCCCTAGCCGGGGACTGGCGCTGCTGGCGGGTGCGGAGGGATGGTGGGGCCGGCGAGCCGCGATCACCCCCGCCCCTATGGGGGAGGGCGGCAAACTTGAGGCGCGCGGCGGCCCCGGGTCATCCGGCTCTGCCTGGCTGCGGAGCCTACTCGGGCTGCCTCTAGCTCGCCGTCCTACAGCCCGGGGCTGCGCAGCGCCCGAGACACTGAGATCCCCGAGCCCGCTCTAACTTTCCCAGCCGGGCTGCGCCGAAGCGAGGGCTGCACCGGAGGCGGGGTGGGAGGCTGCACCCTGCTTCTTGCTCCCACCAGCTCCTCGCCGGCACCCACCACGCTGCGATACGCCGGGCCCTTTGGGGCCGAGGCTGCCTAATGGTGCAGGCCCCCAACCCCTGCCCCGGGAAGCCCGGCAACCCTCCAGCTTGCTTTTCTACACCGGCATCCGGGAGCTGCTCCTCCGGGCTCCGGGTGCTTAGTGCCGGCCCTCATGATGATAGCTGTGCTTGGGGTTACTGGGGATTAAAAGGCCGAGCAACCTGAAGACGGACCGGAAGACCTCATGGTCTTCCCAGGGTGGCATCTTGGCCTGATTGAAGAAGCTACATGTGCCCCCTCTCCCAATCACAGGCCTCCCCTTTCCTAGGTTTTGGGCTCCACTCCAGGGCTGGTTTCCTCCTGCTGGACTTAAAAACTGCTCCTAGGCAGGAGGCCCCTGGGAAGGGCTTGCCACGGGACTTGCCATGGACAGAGGGAAGTCCAGTCAAGGACAGAAATTCAGCCAGCATCTTTGGGAGGGCTAGCTGGAGCGGGGGCGAGAGAAGACCTACGATGGGGCAGGACGCAGCACCCCGGTGGGGCAGGAACTGCTTTAACAAGCCAAAGGGACCAGGAGACATAAGAGGCAAGCAGGTGGTCAGGTACCAGGGCGCGCCATTCCTGCTCCCTGCAGATGGGGCTGGCCCGCCTCATGCTGACCTTACCTGGGCTGGCAGTTCCCAGGCTCTGTCCTCAGCAGCCCGACACTTAGAGGCATCAGGATGACCCTGTTTCTTTCTCAAAGTGCTTTCACTGTGGTGACTCACACATAGGATTCACCAGGGAGGTATCAAGCTTCCAACCTATCCCATTCCCCTCCCCCTTGGGTCTGCGGGGAGCTTCTGGGGAAAGGAGGGGGCAGGTTTGTCCTTGGGCCTGGGACCCCTGCTGGAAACCAAGAGCTGGCACTGCCGACTTTCAAGGTCTGTGGCTCTCCCTGATATCTCTGATGGGGAGGGTGACTGCCCTACAGCCAGACCAGGCCACAGGTCACTGTGGTGGGCAGGAGAGGGAAGGGGTGTGTAAGACGAAGCCTTTGCCAATTATTCTCTGACCCTGGGGGGGCTTTTCAATGATACCTGGTTTCCCTGCACCTGACACCCGGCCTCCTCATATCTAGGCAGATCCCCGCATCCGTATTTCCCTTTTTGCCGAGTAGTTACAGTGCTCTTGGCTGGAGGTTTCCTCCTCAGGACCTGACATCCAGCTCTCCTGGAAGACAGCTGCCTTTACCGGGGCCTCTGAGCCATCTCTGCCAGGGGCAGCCTGCCACTCGGGGGAACGGTATGGATTCCCACCCCAGGGCTCTAGTCCAAAGGAAGTTTGGTGCTGAGAGGACCGGTGTTGGGTATGTGTCAGGCTGCACTGAATGAGGGGCATCTTCCTTCTGCTGAGTGGGAGGGGGGTCCAGGTGCCAGGTGCCTGTGAGAGCCAGGTTCAAGTCCCCTTGTCCACGCCCCGTCATCTTCCTTCCTTGCACACTGTGCGTCTCCCCTTACTTTCCCAACTCCACTCTGCATTGGTGTGGGGAGGGAGCATTTGATATTCATAATCTGGTTCAGAGAAGGTCCCGAAGCCCTGAGTCACTGTACGGTTTCCATGGAAACAGACTTGGTGGACTCAGTGTAGCGCGGCAGTGGTGGTGGGAAAGGGAAACATATAGTAAAATCAAGCTCCACAAGTGAGGCAGGAGTTGGTGCAACTCCCTTTCTGGGTCAGATGAGGGGTGGGCAAGGCTCTGGCCCCCCTGGGGGAAGGGCTGCCTCTCACCACCCAGAGGGTCTCCTTTTTGGAGCCACTAGGCAGGCAGGCTGCTGCTTGTCCCCTGTATCTTCTGGCTAGGTGTTTCCCCTCAGTGCCTCAGTTTCCTTCTCTGTAAGGCAAGGACTGTGAGAGTGTCTACCTCCTGGGGCTAGGCAGCCCTGGCTCTTGTTCAGAGCGTACCTGTCCAGGAACCTGGTGGGAAGAAGCCCTCTGAGTCTGCTTAAGTCCCTGGGGGAGGGTGGCTCACAGAGCCCTTTAGGACTGGGATGGAGGGTTAGGGACAACTGAAGTCCCGCCAGAGACAAGGCCCTGAGGTTGGGAGGGGGAGGCCACCTTCCCTTACCCTGGCAAAGCTGGCCCATCTGGAGGGAGGCACATCTGCCTCTTGAGGACCAGTCAGAGAAGGTTACGGGCTTCCTCCTGTGGTCCCTGGCTGGGGCCTCTGTGGCTTACATGCTGCCCCTGTGCCCTTCCATCCTGGCAAGCGTGGAGCTCCAGTCGCTAGGGCAGGGAAAACGCTTACTCTGGGAGTGGCTGTCCCCAGCATCTGAGGGCATGGCTTAAGGAGATCTGCGGCAACAGCGATGGTCTAGCCACTTCCCCCCTAGTGTCCTATGGCCCCAGCTCTGAGCTCCCATAAGCCCCTTTCCTTCACTGTCAGCTGCCGGAGCAGGGAGCACTCTCACTACCCTCTGGCCCTTCCTTCTATTTTATAGATGGAAAAACTGAGATTCCCAGGCTTTGCCTATTTGGCGGTGGCCTCTTCCGCATCTGCACCAGCCATGGGGATGCCCTTTCCTTCTTGGGCTCTCCGGGCAGCTCGGGCTGCTGCCCAGTGGCCCCCCTGCATGCACACACACCCCGCTGGCTGTTTCCTGCCAAAGGTTCTTCCCCCCAAGTCTCTCTGGACCGCTTTGCCATCCTCATTGGTGTTCACAACACCTTCCAATTTAATATCCTCTGCAAATTTCATTAACGGACTGTTTACTCCCTCTCTCAGGATCATTAATGAAGATGTGAGATAAGATGTGACCCAGCTCCCAGCTTGGCAGCCCTGCACCCACACCCAGACTCTGCTGTCCAGCCCCTTCCCCCAGGGACCCTTGGGATCTGCCCCCTCCTGCTTTTAGGCCCCACGACAAGTGCTTAGGGCCAAGTCTGTTTGAATTAACTTTACAAGATTACTTGGGGCGCTGTATCAAATGCTTTGCTAAAAATCAAGATATATTACCCTGCCTGCATTTCCTTCATCTACCAGTCTTGTAATTCTATCGAGAAAGCTATCAAGTTTGTCAGGCATGATTTGTTCTTTATAAATCCCCACGGTGCCGCGTGGGGCACAGGGTCCCCGTGTTTTCTAAATATTTAGAGATTCCTCCTTGTGTTTGGGCCTTGATTAGAGCTGGAGGACCCTGGGCTGAGAATTATCTGCAAAGCTGTCTGCTTCACTGGGATGAGGAGGAAGCAGTCCCATCATTTCTGTGGTCTCTGTGGTGACAGTGAGTGGCTTAAGATCTCTACTCTCCACCGCAGGCCCTGCAGTATGCTGGGCCCTGCAAGCTGGGATGCTGGGCCAGGATGGATGGAAGGATCCCTCATGTTGTCCTTCAAGGATTCTGCAGGGCAGAGGAAATGACAGACAAGCCTGTCACCTCTGACATTCTGGAGGTCCTGCTAATTGAGTGATGGCTGCAGACCAGTCACTTTGCTGGGAGCTTTCTGTGCTTGGTCTCCTTTGAGTCTAGGTAGTGGCTGTGGCTTCCCCTCCACTTTGGCACTCAGAGAGCAAAGCCGCCCAAGACCGCAGGTCTGGCTGGCACCATAACCAGGCACATCCAGGTGCGGGAGAGCTGGGGTGGCAGCCCAGGTGTTGGAGAAGGTCCCAGTAGGGAACGAAGGCGAGGCTTGGAGGCGGAGGTAGAGTGGAGAGGTGAGGCCCTCATACTCCATCGGCACCACTGGATTCTGTTCTCTGCCCTGCCCTGTCTGAGCCTCCCCTGGAAGCAGACATAGCTGCAGTCCATACTGTTGGACTTGCAGAGGGTCCACTGTGGTGACGCCTGATGGGTGCACACTGTGGGGCTGGGGCTGGGAGTCCCGGTTACTGTCTGCCGGGCCATTCATCCCCTTGTCCGTGAATCTCGTAGGTGACTCTTCCTGTGCTTGTCACCCAGGGACGGGGGTGGCTGTCTGGTGCAGGCATGTCCTTGGCACCAGCTCCAGGTGGGCAGTAAGGTCTAGGCCCTGTTCCAGACGACTTCTAGCCAGGCGGTCGTAGGGCTCTTCGTGGTGGCCTCCTGTTGGCACAGGATTGGGGCATTTCTGGGCTTCCTAGCCGTGAAGCCCCTCCAGCCTCCCTGTACTTACTAAGCCCAGACTCGGGGCCCTGATGGGGAGTGGAGTGGATGTGGGCTTCTGCTTATGGGAGCCCCCTGGCCCCATGATCGCACCTATTTGTGATAATCTTCATTCTTGTCATTTAGCAAGGAAGGGTGAGTCTTCCAGGAAATAGTGAGATGGCCCAGACCCTTCCACATGCCAGGGGACCAGGGAGGGCCACAGTGACATCTTAGGGACCAATCCTCAGATATGGTTGGTAGGCATTGGATGAGCCACTGTCTGGGTAGGGGTGCGGGCTATGGTCAAATGGGCATTCGTGTGTTTGGGGAACCTGGTGGTCACCTTGGGCCTGGTACCCAATGCTGGGTGATGTTCTTCTTGCTCTTGTGGCCGGGGGTTTTAAACTCTGTGGTTAGGGCCTGCACTTGAGGGTGCTTGGAGCTGAGTTTGAATGCAAAACCGCTTGGATGAGTGTTCCCTACTTGCCCAGGCCTCATGGGGAAGGTGGCCGTGGCACTGGCATGAGGTAGGCAGCCTCAGCTCGAGCCAGGTAGTGTCTGCACCTGCATCCTGCTCTACTGTGTAAGATTCAAGGCCCATCCCTTCCTACATTCCCACGGGGCCAGGTGGGCCTTGTGTAGGTAGCTGGAGCCTGGAGACTTGGGAGTCAGGAACAGATGGACCTGCCCGTGGCTGCAGGCAGCAGCTGCCTGGGCTCAGCCCTTGTTGATGTTTTCTTCCATCCCTGAAGCTGGGATCTGTACTATTCCCACTCAGCTGTGGCTTCTGGTGGGTGCTGGTGGGGGGGACAGGAAACCAGGGCCTTTCCGCCTAGTGTCAGGCAGAAGAGTCCCGCCTACCGCAGGCCAGCCTGAGACAGGGAAGCAGCCTTCTGACTCATTCCCCCAGGAGCCGGGCACACTGGGGCCTTGTGCTGGGGCTGGGAGGTGACTGAGTGCAGGCCCAAGGCAGGACAGCATGGCATCTTTCTTTCCCCAGCCAAGCCAGGTCTCTGCAGGCAGGGTAGTAAGGGTCCTCAGCCACTCACACCATGGCACTCCTGTGGAGGGGGCTGTAGTGCATCTTTAAACTCTTCACATTTCAGGGCAAGCCCGCTTGTGGTGAGCCCAGCTCTGTGTTGGGCTGCGGGCATCCCATGGCCCCAGCATTTGGGAGACCCATGATGTGTGCTGCATTTCATCTGAGGACCATAGGCCTGCAAAGGTAAAATGCTTTGCCTGAGTCTTCTGGCTGTGAGGCACCAGCAGAGAGGGTTACACCCAGGCCATGCTCAGAGTACCTGGCCCCAGTGAGGCCAGGTACCTCCTCTAGTGCTTGTGGTTGACTTCTCAATGAAGCTTGAGGTACCCAGGTATCCCTAGGGCCTTTACTCGTGGACACTGGAATGGGCAAGGGGCAGCCAGGCAGCTCTGCTGAGGGTGCAGATGTGGAGGATGTCCCAGGGCATCCTTCAGTGTGGTCAAGGAAACCATGGCAGTAAGGCTGTGCACCCACCTCGGTGCCGGGAGGAGGTGCTCTGGGTCCATGGGGGGATCTTTGTGGCCCAGAGACTCTTGAAATTGTACACAACCACCATGTTTGTGTTGATGTGGATTCTGTAGAATCTGTTGATATGGTTCAAGCGGAGGTGGTGTGACCCCAGAGAGAAGCCCTGAGGCCCCCACTGTACAGACCCTGTCAGGTTACGTTCCCATATGGCCCACACTGAAGGATGCCCCAGGGCACAGGCCCCTGCAACTTGTCTGTGGTATTATTAGGTGTGAGATCTTCAGGACATGGCTCAGGTAGCATGTGGCTCTGGAGACCTCTTTGGAAAAACCTTGTGCAAAGTATTTAGAGTAGCTGGATGTCCCTTGAGTCAATAAGCTCTAGTCTTTATCTCATGGATCCTATGAAACATGTAAATACTTCTCTTTTCCCATTGACTGCCAGGAAGCTCTGACCCCTATGTGTAGCCCATAGACCACTGTTGGGCTGACCTTGTTTCGGCTTCTTTTAGGCTTTCAGGCTGCTGTTTCTCCCTTGCCTCATTTGTATCACCTAATTTTCCTAGGGAGGAAGACCTTCCTGTCTTATGTTTTTGAGCTTTAACTAAACAAGCATCTCTGGTGGGTCAACCTTGGCCTCTGAAGACCTGGGATTAAGCATTCCCTCCCGCAGTCCCCATCCCGCCAACTCCTCCTTCCCCGCCTAGTTCTCTGCCCTTTGATCTGACTCCTGGCACCCCAGAGCCTTGGGGCTCCCCCACCCCAGCTCCTGAGTCTGCTCAGAGACCATGTGTAGTTTCCTTGTTCTATGCTCTCCCTGCGCACCACTTGGATTTTACAAAAGACTTCTGGGAGGAGAGAGGAAGGGAGCATTCCCTGAGTTCAGAGGCAGCTGTTGCCCCACAGCGCCAGCTTCTGCCCTGTCCCAGCGGTCTCCAGCCAACTGCTGTCCCTAGCAACCACCCAAGCTGGGAGAGCCCAGCTCTAGGGGACCAGCGGCACCTTGTAAATGGGGAATAGCTGGTCGCCAGGAAGAGCCCCACCCTGTCATCAGTCACCTCTCCAGCTCTTGTGTGAAGTGGCTTTAGTCTGTCTCTGAGGTAATGAGCTCAAAAGGAACCAAAAGCTCGCCATGATCTATCTCTGACTCCACCCCCACGGGGCACGCAGTTCCTGGTTGGCATTCCCAGTGATACGTCTTGCAGGTATATAAATATTTGTGCATGCTTCTTATAAAACCAGAGATGGTGGCAGGTATCACACCGTGTTCTCTGGCCCTGGCTGTTTTGACACTGCATATTAGGTGCTTGGTGCTTGTCAGTATAAGCGGATCCCTGGAGCCCTCCCTGCCACAGGGCAGGAGCTCCTGAGTAGTGAAAGGGTCAGGCCTCTGGGCCCAGGCCCTCCTCGGTTTCAGGAGGTCTGGGAAGCATCTAAGCTGTGTGTGTAACATTGTGGGCACAAGTGGAATTTGCTGGGACAAATAATTGTGTTTCCAAGGGGTCTGTGGCCCAGACAGGGTACAGAGCTGCCCCTGGGTCACGCTGGATTTCCACAGAGCGGGAAAGGAGGGTAGAGTCGTGGATCAGGCCAGAGTGGGGATGCAGGCAGAGACACCTGGCTCTGGTCCCTTCTGGAAGATGCCTGGATGTGGGCATTGCCAAAGTGGGTGCCCTATCTTCTGCGAGGGTGGCCCAAGCGTGAAGTGAGATAGAGAAACCTGGTGGTCAGAACTTGGGGCCCTCTGCTCCCTGGGTCATGGACAGATCCAAACACAGGCCAGGGGAAGCCCACCGCCACTCAGCCAGGGAAAGGCGGAGGCTGCTCCTTTGGGCACAGAAACTTCTTTGCACTTACCCTCCTGAGTGGAGAAGCCTCGGATGGGGCGAGGCTGCCTGTTGCGGCTGAAGAGCAAGGCTGGGGTGGTGGTGGGGTGTGTGGGCAACCAGGGCGGGTGCTGTTGTCACACCTTCCTGCTTCCTGCAGCCTTCACCTCCTGCTGGCCAGGAAAACGCGGGGCCGGGTGGCTGCACTACAACATCCAGCCACGAGGCGGCAGCAGGAAAACCACTGCGGTGCCTAAGGCAGGAAGTGAGGCTGGGAAGAAAAGAAGTGGGTGGAGGTCTGCGTCCCTGTGAAGAGTTAGGCTCCGTGAGCTGCAGGGTGATTGGTGATGAGGCGCTTCTCCCAGAGAGAAAAGCAAAGCGTTGATGATGATGCCACTAACCTTGTGCTGGGCTCTGCCAGAACTAATTAGACCTCCCAACAGCCTGGTTATAAGTACTCCCATTTTACAGGCGAGAAAACAGAGGCCCAGAGAGATTAAGAGTTCTAAGGAAATTCCCACAGCCAGTAAGTGGGTGAGCTGGGACAGCCTGTACCTTAACTTTGTGGCATTGTCTAAATCCTTTGAAGTCTCTCAATTCTTACGATTACTGCTGTCATACCCTTTGTGGATGGGGAAACCGAGGCTCAGAGGCAGCAGGTGAATTACCCAGGTATGCATCCCTGCTGAGTGGCAGATCCAGGCTGACGTGGCTCACAGTTTGAGGCCTTAGCTCTGAACGTGAGTTTTCTGGAATCGAGTTCTGCTCCTCACACCTGGGGCACCCATTGGAAGCTGGCTGGCGCTGAGGTCTGAGCTGTCTCCTGGGCATGGAGTTAGTTTATCACCTTCTGGCACATAGGATGGATCCTGGGCTCTTGTGTCAAAGGCAGAACCCACCGGAGGTGGAGGGAGGCCCTACGGAAGTCACTGGAAGTCCCAAAGAGGCTTCCAACTTGGAGCACAGGGGCACTGAGGAGTCTTTTGCAGCAGCCAGCCTCCCTTGAGAACAGCAGGACCTGGCTCTGGGGCTCTGGTTTCCAGGGCAGATGCCTCCAGCATATCAAGGATGCTTGGCCAGCCCTGGACCTGGCTCTGCCTGGCTGGCAGGAGAGCAGGGTATTTCCAGGAGGGTGACTTCCCCCATCTTCCTGTTCCCATGCCCTGGCTGTGGCCTCCCTGGGGGGTGGGGGTGTCCTGTGGCTGGGCAGCAAACCCCATGCCCAGGCTGTGCCTTGTGAACCGGGTCCACCATCTTAGGGACTGATGTCACCCAGCAGAGCAGCAGCTCCTCCTTGTCCTGGCCTTACGTTTTGCTGGGCGGGGTGCAGGAAAGAGTTAGGGCAGTGTGGCGGATGTTCCTCTTTGACCAACCCTGGGTGCATTGTGTCTTGAGCTTCTAGGTTTCAGGGGAGAGTCTGTAAGGGTGTGAAATGCAGGTGAAGTAGGGCGTAGATCTGGGAAGATTTGTGCAAGGACTTCACGGCCCTTGACCCGGCCTGGGATCCTGGTTGTGGGCTGTGGGTGTGGGAAAGTCATCTCACTGCCAGGATCCTCAGCTTCCCTCTCTGCACAATGAGCGGTGACAGTGTCAACCTCGCAGGGTTGGCGTGAAGGTGGGATGAGTGCCCACAGAGGACTGCGTGCCTGGGGGCACCCGTGGGAATGCCCATGAGCACTGGCCTTCCCTGCTATGATTTTACCCATAAAACCCCAGCAGGACCTGCCCCCCAGGATGTTGAGAGAATGTCTGGGACAAAATGCATCCACATGCGATAGTATTGCCACTCAAGGGCAGATACCTCACTACTCAAAACTGTCGCCGGCACTCCTGTGCTTGGCATTCCCTGCCCATTTTCTTCTTGAATAGTGTTCATTCCTTTTTGTCTTGGGCACTTGGGCAGAGGAGCAGCCTGCACTTGGCAGGGGAACCAGGTTCCCAGGGAAGAGGGCTTCCCTCAGTCCGGGATGGGTGCAGCCTCCCCTGTAGCCAGAAGGTGAGGCTGGGTGGAATGGGGTGTGGTTGAGGATGTGGTTTCTCTTCGATCTCAGTGAAGCTGCACTGTGCTTCTTTCTCTGTTTACTGCCACTCGGGGACCTGGTACTGATTTGTGTTTACAGCAAGTCAAGTTTCATGTTTAAAACAGGATGCCCAGGCCCCGGAGCTGCAGCAGGGCTCAGCCGTCTCAGCCCACCACTCTGGCCGTTGCCGAAGCCGGCTTCCTTTCCTCCCTTGGGGCTGATGGCTAGGGTCCTGAGCGCTGGCTGGAATCTGACCTGGGGGGGGGTCTGTGATTTCTGCTGCTTCTTATCTGCTTGTATGTATTTCCTTAGTCTCTGTCTGAACCCTGAGAGCGAGCCACGGCCTCTCCTATGGATTTGGAGGGGTACCATGGTGCCAGGACTCGGGGAAGCCAGGTTTGGGAAGTGAAGATCCACTGGCTCCTCTGGCCCGGCCCCATGAAGCCGCGAAGCCCAGGGGCCACCCCATCGGCCCATGAACAGATAAAGGCAGAGGTCAGACAGCAAAGGCAAGGGTCTCCCCTTCGGATACCTGGCTTCTCTAGTACAGATTCAGAGCCCCCTGGTCCATTAATCAAATATGCATTTGAAGTCCAAGTACAGTTCAGCTGGAGGAACAGAAAGCCCGGGGACGTGGCATTTCCCAGGGAGGGTGGTGGCAGAGCACGGGGTGCCGGGAGCCTTCCAGGGAACCTTCCTTTTGGGCTCTCCGGATGAGGCGGCTTAGGCGCAGAGTTCTTGAGAGGAATAAGTCAGCCCGTTCAGGTAAAAGTCACAGTGCTTTGGAAGTGTCGGGTAGATGATGGCGGAGTGACTGCTCCCGTGTTGCGACTCAGACTTAGTGAAGCTCGCTGAGGTCAGCAAGCCTCCCGGTCCACTTCTGCTCTGCGTTTCAGGTAGCCGCTCTGCTGTCTTCTGTGTGGCTGTGGAAGAAGGATCGTCTTCCTGGCTGTCCCTTTGGAGCTGCGCTTTTCACCTGGAGGCTTGGGGCTGAGCCCTCGACCTGCCCTCTACCCCCATCACTGAACAGGTGGGATTTTGAAAGGGGAAACTTGTCTCGCTGGTTTGAAATGCAGAGCCAGTGAGGGGCTGTGCTGGCTTTCAGTGGGTCGGCACTCAGGCTGGCCAGCCTCTGCCCATGCGCCCTGTGCCAGTGGAGGGGCGCAGGCTCGTTGGGAGGGAAGGGTGGGTGGGTGAGGTAAGTGAAGGTGAGACGTAGACCAAGATGCGGGCCAGACCTTGAGAACCAGAGGTGGTACTCGGTCTTCTGGGGCCCCAGAGTCAGTGATCAATCCAGGCGGGCATGCAGGGCCCTTACTCCCTGGCCCTGGGGGTGGCCTGTGGGACATAGGGCACAAGAGAGAGCATGGGAGGCCTTGGGAGCCCAGCCTCAGCCTCGGGATCCTCCCTGTCTCTGCAGGCTGCTGCCCACTGGGCTCTGCACAGGGTCAGACCGCTGGATCCCTCCTGGCATGGTCTGGCCACACTGGTGGCTGCAGACTGTCCAGCTTGGGATGGCCCCCCTTTGGTAAGTGTCAGGCTCCCTGGGAGCCACTGTGCATGCTCTCAGCTGGCCAGCAGCTGACCTCAACTCTCGGGGGTACCTACAAGGTGCTTGGGTCATCCTGGCCCCACATTTCCCTTCCTGCTCTCTGTGGTCCCTCCCCACCCCCATCTGCACGGGGATGGGCTATCTGGGCTAATGGCAGAGCCATATCTCTGTCTCCCAGGCCAAGATAGGCTTTGCGGGCAGCTCACCCTGTGGCAGTGTGGCAGCAAACCCTGGTGCCTGGGAAGGGAAGCTGCTGTGGGCCAGCTGCCTGTTGGACATCCCAGGAGCCCAGAGGCCCACAGCTGGAGGTAGCTGGTCACCCACATTTACAGACTGGAAAGCAGCTATCCATTCTTCCTGGCCCAGTTAGCCTACACAAGATGCTGGTGGTCCTTCTGCCAGGGCTGGGTTCAGAGGGAGGCACTTGCTGTGACAGAGAGAAGAGAACTGGGCCCGGGAGATGCCGGCAGTGTGGCGGGTGGTGAAAGGGTATGGCCCGAGGCTCCCTTAAGGTTAGAGCTGGGTGGGGAGTTAAGCTCCTGCCCAGAACAGCCTGGTAAGGAGCTTGGAGCTTATCATATGAGGCTTCTGCTGCCGTCCACATGTTCAATCTTGGGCACAATTTGTGCAGCTCCCTCAAGTCCCCAGGAGTTCCCCAGAGAATGGCAGAGTGTAGTGTTGAAGCTGCTTAGGGGTGCCTGAAGCGGTGGGGGTGGGGTGGGGGGGCTCTGGGCAGAGTTTGGGTGTTTCCTGGGCCCCTGTACCATGAGAGGCACCTGACCACTGGCCGCCTTTGCTTGCAGACCTCGTGCCTTGGAGAAGCAGCCCCATGAAGGTGGCCAGCCATGCAATGCTCCTGGAAGGCCGTCCTCCTCCTGGCCCTGGCCTCCATTGCTATCCAGTACACTGCCATCCGCACGTTCACAGCCAAGTCCTTCCACACCTGCCCTGGGCTGGCTGAAGCCGGGGTGGCCGAGCGGCTGTGCGAGGAGGGCCCCACCTTAGCCTACAACTTCTCTCGGAAGACCCACATCCTCATCCTGGCCACCACGCGCAGCGGCTCATCCTTTGTGGGCCAGCTCTTCAACCAGCACCTGGACGTCTTTTACCTGTTTGAGCCCCTCTACCACGTTCAGAACACGCTCATCCCCCGCTTCACCCAAGGCAAGAGCCCGGCTGACCGGCGCGTCATGCTGGGTGCCAGCCGTGACCTCCTGCGAAGCCTCTATGACTGTGACCTCTACTTCTTGGAGAACTACATCAAGCCGCCCCCTGTCAACCACACCACCGACAGGATCTTCCGCCGAGGGGCCAGCAGGGTCCTCTGTTCCCGCCCTGTGTGCGACCCCCCGGGGAACCCTGACCTGGTCCTGGAAGAGGGGGACTGTGTGCGCAAGTGCGGCCTTTTGAACCTGACTGTGGCCGCCGAGGCCTGTCGTGAGCGCAGCCATGTGGCCATCAAGACGGTGCGGGTGCCTGAGGTAAATGACTTGCGGGCCCTGGTCGAAGATCCGCGCTTGAACCTCAAGGTCATCCAGCTGGTCCGAGACCCCCGTGGCATTCTGGCTTCCCGCAGCGAGACCTTCCGAGACACATACCGGCTGTGGCGGCTCTGGTACGGCACAGGGAGGAAACCATACAACCTGGACGTGACACAGCTGACCACGGTGTGCGAGGACTTCTCCAACTCCGTGTCCACTGGCCTCACACGGCCCCCGTGGCTCAAGGGCAAGTACATGCTGGTGCGCTACGAGGACCTGGCGAGGAACCCCATGAAGAAGACCGAGGAGATCTATGGGTTCCTCGGGATCCCTCTGGACAGCCACGTGGCCCGCTGGATCCAGAACAACACGCGGGGCGACCCCACCCTGGGCAAGCACAAGTACGGCACCGTGCGGAACTCGGCTGCCACCGCCGAGAAGTGGCGCTTCCGGCTCTCCTATGACATTGTGGCCTTTGCCCAGAATGCCTGTCAGCAAGTGCTGGCCCAGCTGGGCTACAAGATGGCCAGGTCGGAGGAGGAGTTGAAGAACCCCTCCATCAGCCTGGTGGAGGAGCGGGACTTCCGCCCCTTCTCGTGACGCGAGCGTGTGGTGGGTGGGGCACGGGGTTGGTTTTGATGACATGGATCATTTCTAGCTGTTGCCTTATGCCCCCCATGCCCTCCACCTTTGTGTCCTCCCTGGTCCCTGCCCGCCCTACTCCCTCCTGCCTCTTTTTGTCTGAAATTTGCACTACGTCTTGGAGGGGAATCCCTGGGGCAGAGGGCGTGCGAAGTGGGGGACACCCCCACCCCACCCCATGCAGACATGCGGATGTTGGGTCTCTTGGTGGACCGTGACAATGTTTACAAGCACCCCACTCACATACTCACACGTGCACATGGGCACTGGCGGGGAGAGGCACTCCGACCCCCAACCTCCAAGCTTCTGGGATGGATGAGCGTGGGGCCTGGTGGTTTTGCACTGTCTTTTTACTTCTGCAAGGGAAGTGGGTGAAAATGAAGGACCACCTCTTGCTGACATAGGAAAGGGGTCTCTCCCTCCCCCCTCCCTGCTTCCAACCCCTGACATCCATCTTCTCCCTTAGAGCAGAGATACCCCCCCCCACCCCCGCCTGTCAGGGAGCAGATTCTAATTGTGAGGTGAACATGGGCCTTGTTGATCTTCTCCAGTCTGTGGTGATGCTGTCTGTCTGTCTGTCTGTCTGAATCTTGTGGCTGCCCCTAGACCGGCGATGATGGATGAGTCTTCTTGTTATGAGTTTCTGGTTGACCTTGGGGTCCATCTGTGAAATTTCTTTGTGCCAAAAAAAAAAAAAAAAAAGTGGATCAGTTTGCTAAATGAACATTGAAATGCTTTACCTGTGTTTTCTGTAAATAAAAGTGTGCAATAGTCTTGGGGTGTGGTCATGGGATATTCTGACCTGCCCAGACCTGACCCTAGGGGAGTCTGGGAGTTCCTGGGAGAAGAGCAAGAGGGAGGTGGGGTGGGAATTAAAAGACAAGGATGCCTTTCAGAAAGCTTGTCACCCTCGATGCTGAGCTGGGGATTCTTTTCCCTTCTGTCCGTGGAGATTAACAAGTGGTGTGGCCAGGGGTAAGGATGAGCCCTGCCGCCCTTCTTTCCTGTGCAGCGTGTTGCCCCTCTAGTTGGGGGTCTGGGGCCAGCGCAGTGGGGGTAGCTGTTCAAAGGGTGGGTGGCTCAGTGGCTCAGTGGCTCAGTGCAGTGGCTGCTTAGTGACTGGCCTGGGAATATGTGAACAAAGCCCGCAGGTTTACTGGCGTCCACGCTGGCAGAGGGTCTGCCGCGTTTACTTCCTCCCACCCTTGGCAGTCACGCAGGTTCCTCCACGCAACTTTCCCAGCTCTTTTTGCAGGAAAGCAGCTGGTCCCTGGGAGTGGCTGGAGGTCAGAGCTTGCTGGCCAGTACAATGAAAGGGCCTGGTGGTTGGACAGCCAGTCGGAAGGAAGGCTTCCTGAGGATAGGGCTTCCTGAGGATACTTGGCCCTGGGCTGTATTGTATGAGCTGGGAGGATGTAGATTCAGGAGCTGGAGCCAATTCCTTAATTAATGGGAGCCCAATCAAGAGAGGCCATTTCCTTTTGTGTTTTTCAGTTCCTTTTTTACTGAAGTAAAATACACACAAGAATGCCCATCTTTTACCATTTTAATTGTATGCTTTATTAAATACATTCACAACATTTGCAGCCACCACCACCACCCATCTCTGTAACTCTTCACTGGTGAAACTGAAGCCTGAACCCATTATACAGTGACTCCCCACTTTCTTCTCCCATGCTCCTGGCAACCATTTCACTCTCTGTCTCTGTGACTTCAAGTACTTTGTGTAAGTGGGATCCTGCAGTATTTGTCTTTTTTCCAACTGGCTTATTTCACTTAGCATTGTGTCCTCAAAGTTTGTCCATATTATAATATCTCAAGATTTTCTTCCTTTTCAGGGCTGAATAATATTCTAATGATATGCCACATTTTTCATATTCATTTACGCATCAATGGCTGCTTGGGTGCATCTGTATTTTAGCTATTGTGATTATGCTACTGTAAACATGGGTGTACACATATCTCTTTAAGATCCCACTTTTAACTGGGTGTGGTAGTACATCCCTATAATCCTAGCGCTCTAGGAGGCTGAGACAGGAATATCTTTTGTTCAAGCCTAGCCTGAGCAATTTAATGACTTAGTGAGAACTTCTTTCAAAGTATAAGATAGAAAAAGCTGCTGATGTAGCTCAGTGCAAAGATCCTTGATTTAATCCCCAGTACTGGAAAAAATTCTACTTTGAATTCTTTGTGTATGTGTATATATATACCCAGAAGTCGCATGGCAATTCCATTTTGAGGACCTACCATACTGTACTGTACTGGTCACAAAATACTGACACACAACAATTTAGAGGAGGAAATGGTTTATTTTGGCTTGTGACTGCAGGGGTTTTAGTCCATGGTTGGTGGCTCTCAGGGAGCAACGTCATGGTGGAGGGCATAATGAAGCAAAGCTGCTCAGCTCATGGCATCCGGGAACCAGAGAATGAGGGAAGCCTGAGAGGAAGGGGTCAGGGGCTAGATATAGTCACACCCTTCCCATGTCCCAGCCCCCTACCCAGAAATGTGCTACACTAACCTCCTAGACATTTCTTTAACTTTTTTCTTATACCAGGAATTGAACTCAGGACCTTGCACCTGCCAGGCAGGTGCTTATACCACTGAGCTATATCCCAGGCCTGACTGTCCTAGACATTTCTGAAGACTGTCAAGTAGACATTAAGATTGATCTCATGCCTACCATTTTACATTCCCACCAAGAGTGCATAAGGACTCCAGGTTCTCCACATCTTTATCAACACATACCCTCTCTCCTTCTGTTCCTTCTTCTTTTTTATAGCCATCCTAATGGGCATGAATTGGTAAACTAGGTCATTTTCTTTCATTCTCAGTGGACATACGCTACTTAGGTCTGGTATGGTGGCTCCCAGGTATCAGGAGCCCTGGTTTTTTCCATGTTGTTGCTGCTATACCTTCCTAAAGTGTCCTTGGAAATATGGCCCAAGATAGGTTGCAAGCAATGGATGGAGAAAAGTGGGAAGGGCAGTATAAACACAAAGCCCAAAGTTACAGACATCTCTTCCATTTGTGTCTCACTGGCTAAGACCTGGTCATGTGGTCATATCTAGCTTCAAGGGAGTCTGGGAAATGTAGTCTTTTATCTGTGCGGCCATGACTGTCAAGTTAGTTTATGAAGCCAAAGCTGATCTCTTTGGGATTCCTCTGCAAAAGGGAGTAGAAGCTTTTCTCTACCCTGGCTCATCAGAGCTTCTTCTCCATTCTGTGGTGAGCAAATCAACCAATCAGTTAGCTTCATGGTGTCTGATTCCATGTGGGGTTCACCCAGTGTCCCTGGCCAGTTGTCCTACCACCTAAGGAAACCTGCTCTAATAAAGGCCACAGCTGGTTGGTCCTGTCCATGATACGCTGAATGACATGGCTCTTGTCTCCTCAGGTGCTCCCTTCTCTATTCCCTGACCACCCTGCTTGGGTTGTCCCGAACCAGAGACCTCTCTCCTCAGAGTAGGTGGCTTCATGCTGGAACTGCGAGACAATGGAGATGCTGGCCTAGTTGGAAAAGAACCTTTCCTCTCAACTGCAGAAGGCTTTTAGGAGGCTGGCAGGGGCTTTCAGAAGAAGTCTCTGTTTGAATGGTAATAGATTCATTCACACATTAATTTGTGCCTTCAAGTATTTCTGACTTTCTGGGCAAACACTGGGATCGTGGGGACTTTACGAATCACAGTCTATGAGAGATATGATGAGCACAGCGTGGGCAATCCAAGGGATTGGTCGTAGAAATCACAAGGCTACTGGAAGTAACCACAGGTTTGTTCCCTCGGCCACAGGGCCCATTGTATGTGTTTCTGTTTTGGGCTTAGAGAAGTCAAGGCCCTGGTTCCTTCACGGAGTGTGGGGAGGGAGGAGCTGGCCCCATGGAGAAGGATGAGAAAGGCTTTTCTGGTGGTGAGAGAGGCAGGTGCAGAGGCACAGAGCCGGAAGTTGGGGTGCTGGTTCCTATGCAGGCTGCAGGCGGGGATGTGTCGTCTGGACCAGGCCCTGGATCTCACCCTTAGCTTGTCAAGCTGGGAAATGTTGCCAGTTCATTCACAAAGTTTAACTTGTGAAGAGTTTATTTTGATGACTAAACCCACTGGACAGAGCCCAAGGCCAGAGCACTTTCCTGCTTTTAGGATAAGGTAAAACGTTTGCAGTGTTATTTGCAGCCCCACAGCTCCTGTTCCCTGTGTATCAGCCTCTTCTTGGCTTCCCTTCCATCTTTACTCTTGAGTTGCCCTATTTATTTTCCAGTTCCTTGATCGCACTGGGATAGATTTTTGCAGTGACAGCGTGCGGTTTGCTCCTGCCTCCCTGTGAGGATGTTGTAGTGAGTTATAACTGGGTGGTCCCCCCAAATCTTCATGCACTCAAAGGTGGTGGGATTATGGGGACATTATGGCCAGATGTGATGTTAGGAGGTGGAGCCTGGTCAGAAGAGTGGACCAGTGGGGTTGGGTCTGGAAGGGTCTGTCTCCCTTCTTGGTTCCTCCCCTTATGCACTCTGATCCTATCTCTGATCAGCCTCCTCCAGCAGACCCCTCTGCCATGCTGCCCTGCCTTGGAGCCAGCCAACTGTGAAACCTCTGCAGACTGTGAGCCAGGACACATCTTTCCTTCCTTACAATGTGCGTGTTGAGTATTTTGTCCAAGCAGTGAGGAAAGTAATTAAGACACACACCTCTGGCTGGTGTCCTCTTACAGACTGTGGGCTAAGCCAGGTGCCTTCCCAAAATTAAGAGCAAGCACAGAGGTGTGAACACTGTCCCTTGGAAGTTTCCAACTCCAGGTGGAAGAATGCCAGGGTAGCTTCCTAGTAAAGAACCCAGGAACTCTAGCCTGGCTGAGCCTAACCAAATTTTTGACCTTCAACCTGGTGGTTAAAAACATGGTTGTTGCTGGGTGTGTTGACACTCATCTGGAATCTCAGCTACATGGGAGACTGAGGTAGGAGGATCCCTAGTTTGAGGCCAGCCTGGACAACCTAGTGAGACCCTGTCTCAAAATAAAACAAAAACTAAAATAAAAAGTGCTTGGGGTATAGCTCAGTGGTAGAGCACTTGCATAGTACGTGTGAGGCTCTGAGTTCAATCCTCAGTACCAAGGAAATAAAGTTATTTTTTTAAGCCATGAAATTTTGGAGTGACCTGTTATGCAGCAACATCTAACTGATACACATATCATTTTCTGTCCTAAAGCAGATCTTTTTACAGAAGGTCCCTTATACCTGGGTTGTTCCCATTCCCCTCTTTAGTTAGTAAATTGATTCTTTGGATCTCAATCTAATTACCACCATTTCTTTGGTTTTACCAGATTACTTCAGTTGCCCTAATAATAGGCCCCTAGCAAACCGATGATATATCTTATAATAGGCCCTGATTATGGGCCCTTCTGGCGCTATGTGCACCTCTTTTATTGTGTTTACCACAGTGTAACCACACTTTTTACGAGTGGATCTGGCACATGATGAGTACCCAATAAATACTGGTTGATTGACTAGAAGAATGAAGAAAGCAGGTGTCCCCTTTGGGCAGAAGGGCTCACCTGCCCAGCCTCACGGGGAGCAGCAAGGCCTCAGATGGACCCGGATGAGACTGAAGCAGCTCAGACTCTTGAAGGCTATTTCTTATACATTATAGGAAGTTGGCCTGAGCTTTGTTCCCAGAGTGCACATCCCCCCTGAGTTCTAGCTCACATGCTAACACTGGTGTGCCTGTTTCTTTGTCATGATGCCTGGGTTACCTTCCTTGTCACTTGTCATAGTCTCCAAGGCTGGCACTTAGCAGGAGAATGACAGTGAACAAACACGTGTCCAGGATTCATAGTTTACAAAGAGCACATACATCCCTCCTGTTAGTCACCCTGTCCTGTACTGCTTCCTGCTGCCGCAGAGGCCCTTCTTTCCAGCTGGGAAACAGAGGTTACAATGTCATGTAGGCGGGAGTAAAGGAGTGACTTCTGGTCTTGTCCCCAGACCCTGGGCTGCTCTTAGCTGTGCTCCGGAGCTGTGTCCTGTCTTTTCCTTGCATCACAGACTTCCTCTGTTTATGTGTTCCCACCTGCTCACCCTATTCCTCTCCTTGCCAGCAGCAGCCAGTGGCCTCACAGCCTCACTTCCCTGAGATCTGAGAGCTCGTGGGCCCCACTTCCTTCCATGGTGGAGGGCATTGTCTAGAGCAAACTTGGCCTTCCTGCTCATCCTCTCTGCAGGAACACAGCTTGCTTGGGCAGGGTCTCTCCCAGCAGGAAGGCTTTTCCTAGTTGTTAAGATCCAGCTGCTGGGGAAATGCCTTCATGCATACACAGTGAGCTTCGGAGGGCTGCAACAAGCCTTTACAGGTGAATAGCAGGCCAGGGCCCACGAGGGAGTCCGGCTGTAGTCATCAGCTGTGTTGTTCACACTGTGGCTTTTGGGTCTGTGGCCACATGCAACTGGGAGATTCATTCTTAAGTCGGGGTCTGGCTGGCCTGGG
The DNA here is from genome assembly GCA_004027595.1 of Dinomys branickii. Classification (NCBI taxonomy): domain Eukaryota; kingdom Metazoa; phylum Chordata; class Mammalia; order Rodentia; family Dinomyidae; genus Dinomys; species Dinomys branickii. The sequence continues at coordinate 163,698 of PVLD010000723.1, forward strand.
AGCTTGCAGTCAGCCTTCTGGGGACACTGGACAATTCCCAAGGCTTCACAGAGCTCCAAGGGTGCCATCTTGCCCACCCCTGATTGCATATTCTGCTTCTTGGAGTTGCCATCTGCTGCTTACTTGTGATTGAATCGGCTGTTATGTTATCGGGAATGGGACAAACGCTCTCTGAACATTCGTTGCATGTGTGCTTTGGGGGTGAGTTCTAACATGAACTTCTGCCTGTGCACAAATTACACTTGAGTAAATTGGCACAGCAGTCAGTGATGCCCCCTTGTTAGAGCTGAGGCCAACTACATGCTAGTTCAGCCGAGATGCCAACAGAATGATGGCTAGGTGTGGGGACAAGCTGGGCTCCAGGCACTCTTGTGGGTGGGGTGAGCCTCAGGGCAGAAGTGCTCTGAGTTTACTTGTCTTCCTCTGGCCACAGCCCCGTGCTTCCGTAACTTCCTGGAGAAGTGGCCTGTGGGGTGGCTGCACAGCAGCTGTGTGGCCTGCTGCCAGGTGGAACGGACCTGACCTTTCTGCCCCCTTGACACCCTTATCCCTGTGCTTTTCCATTCACAAAGACCCTTTTTTAGCATGAGGCCTGGCACCTGTGTTGTCCTCCTCTCTATGGCCCAGTAATGACAGGTTCAGAGTTGTCTTAAACTTGGCTCTTCCAGCTTCCTGGACTGGGTCTGGGCATGGCTCACAGAGGCCCAGAGGCCACCACAGTTTCTCCCTGCTCCACTTCCACCTTCCTCCCTCTGTCCCTCCCTCCCTTCTTCCTTCCTTCCTTCCTTCCTTCCTTCCTGGGCCACACCTCAGCCTTCCGTCACCCTGGCCTGGAGTTGACTGGGTGTGGCTTTGGAGACTAGAGTCTTTGCCTAAAGGGTTGCCTGTGGGAGGCATTTAGAACCATCCAGAAAGAATAGAAAATCAGTGATTTAGGTGACCAGAGATCTTGTTCAACTGCTTCCTCCTGGATAAATCAATAATTTTCCCAGAGCCTTGATGCTCCAGCTGTAGTCTGGGGATAGGGACTGAAAAGATTTTGTTTTCTATTGCAATTGGGCATAGCAGGCTACATGTAAATATCCAGCCAGGTTAAACGTATCGACCAAGTATCTTTCTTGACTTAAAAAACAAAAACAAAAACCAAAAAAAAACCAACAACTCTGACAGCCTTGGTGGTGCATGGCTGTAATCTCAGTTACTTTAGAGACTAAGGAAGGAGGATCACAAGTGCAAGACCAGCTTGAGCAATTTAGTGAGATACTGTCTCAAAATAAAAAATACTGGGGATGTAGCTCAGTGGTAGAGCACCCATAAGCTCCCTCCCCAATTCCTCAAACAAAACACAAAACAAATTAAAACAAAAAAATATCATCTATTCCTTTAATTCCTGAGAAAATGTGTTGAAAATTTCACACAATGATGATGAATTTCTCTATTCCCCTATGTAGTTCTGTCATTGTTCACTTCATAATTTTGAGGCTGTATTTTTAGGTGTGTACAAATCTAAAGCTGTTATACATTTCTTGAGCACAGAACCTTTTCCATTATGAAGTGTTCTTGCTTACCATATGGTAGTTTGGATCTCAAGTGTCACCTAAAAGCCCATGTGTTTGAGGAATTGTCCCCAGGCTGGTGTTAATGGGAGGCAGTGGAAACTTTAAGATCTAAGGCTGAGTGGGTGGCCTTTAGTCACTGGAGGATGCTCTTGAGGGGACTGTGGGGCCCCCATCTCTTCCATTCCTGTTCACTCTCTGGCCACAAGGTGAGACATTTTGCTTTGCTACCCAGTCCTGGAATAATGTGTCACCAACACAATGGGGCCAACTGAGCATGGACTTCAGTTTGAAATTGTGAACCATAGTGAACCTTTCCTCTTTAAAAGTTTGTTATCTCAAGGGGCTGGGGATATAGCTCAGTGGAATAAGCGCTTGCCTAGCAAGCGCAGGGTCCTGAGTTCGATCCCCAGTACCGCAGAAAATAAATAAATCAATCAATCAATCAATCAAAGGCCTCATGCACCCATAGGCAAAGTTTAAAAAAAAAAAAAGTTTGTTATCTCAAGTATTTGTTATAGTGACAGAAAGCTGACTGACATACCATAGTATGCTTTTGCCCTAAAGTCTATTTTGTCTAATGCCAATATGGCAACACCAGTCATCTTGGGTAAAATTTGTGTGATTTATTATTGCACTTTCTTGGTCCAACTACACATCTTGCAATTTCTGAAGTATTTGAATATACAGCAACTATCTTGTTTTGCACTTCCTATTCACCCATTATGTGCTTTTTACCTCTCTTTGTGGTTCGGTATGTCTCTTCTATTATTTTTCTTATCCCAGTAATTCAAATATTATCACTCTTTTTCTATTCCTTAAGTGGGAACCTCAGAAATTTTAAATTCTCAGTGTATCCAAACCCACAGTTAATCAATATCTTTACCTTTCTCTTGAAAAACACAATTAATACTTTAATACCTTTAATTCCATTCATCTTCTTCTAAACTTCTATATCGTTGCAGTACATTTTGAAAACAAATGCACTGCATCTGGGCTTTTATTTATTTTGAAATAATCAATTTAATTGTGGTACCACTTGCACATGATAAAATTAACTCATTTTAAGAATACTGTTTGGTAAGTTTTGACAAATGCGACATTACAAATCCCACAATCAACATAGAGAAAAATCTCTACCCATCCCTCAAAACCTCCTGTGTTCCTTTGTAGATAATCTGCTTTTTTCATCATGAGCTATTGGTAACCATTTGAACTACTTCCTCTAACTTTAGTTTCACCTTTTCTGGGATTCTGTATAAATACTACCAGATAAGATATAGCCTCTTGTGTTTGGCTTCACCTGCTGAGAAGACTCTTGAGACCATCACATTGAATCTGCGCGTAGGCTGTCTTTATTGTCAAGGGTGCTTCATTCCTCTGTTTAGGTCTGGATTTCCACCTGTCCCTTTCCTTCTGGATGAAAGACTTTCTTTAAAATTTCTTGGAGTGCAGTTGGCTGATGATAAATTCTCCTAGACTTTGTTTGTCTGAGAGTCTTTATTTTTTGCTTTCTTTTTTGAAAGATGTTTTCACTGAATTAAGAATTTGAAGCCAAGAGTTTATCTTTTAACACTGAAATGATTTTTTGTTTCATTGTCTTCTGACTTATGTTTTTTTTGATGAAATGTCTACCATAATTCTTATCTTTTTCTTTCTGTGCATAATATATTTTTTCACTGGGTGTTCTGAAGAGTTTCTCTGTATCACTTGTTTTTAGAAAAATTGATTACAATGTGTTTTTCTTTATCTCTATCCTGTTTGGAATTCAGTGAACTTTTGTATTTATGAACTTGTAATTTTTATCAAACTTGGAAAAATCTCAATCATTTTTTTCTCTTAAAATGTTCTTTTTGTCTTTGCTCCGATCCCCCACTGGACACTACAGTGTTGGCTGTCCTGACATCATCTCAAAGGTGAAAAAGGCTCTGTTCTTTCTAGTCGGTTCTATTTCTTTCCAGTCTTTTCTCTCTCTGGGTGATAAAGTTGGATTATTTATAATATGTTTGTTTTCTAGTTGCCTGACTCTTTTGCAGTGTCTAATCTGCTTTTAACCTCACTGAATTTTTTTTAAATTTTAGTTTATATTTTAATCACTGTATAGTTCTTGACACTTTTTACTTTATATTTCTCATGTTATCATCACTGTGTTCATACTCCTTTAAAATGGCTTAAAACATTTACAGTGTCTTAAAGTTTACAATGAGCATTTGTAATGTCTTGAAGTTTAAAGTTCTTGATGACTAGTTCTAGCATCTTTGTCACTTATAGGTCTGTTTGTATTAATTTTCATTCTCCTGATTGTGAGTCACACTGCCGTACTCATACATACACACACTGTTAACTTCGGTTGGATGGTGGATGTATCAGTCAAGGACTAGGCAAAAAAAAAAAAAAAAAAAAATCAGTAATTTGGACAAGGACAATTTAATACAAAGAATTCTTTTTCTTTTTCTTTTTTTTTTTGAGGCAGGGTCTCATTATGTAGCCCAGGCTGTCCTTGAATTCTCAGTGATGCTCCTGCCTCAGCTTCCCAAGTGCTGGGATTACAGGCGTGTGCCACTATTCCTAACTAATACAAAGAATTCATAATTAGAGATGTGGCTAGATACCGAGAGGGAATAAAAGAGGACCATACAAATATGGGAATGATAGATGCAGGATGCTCTACTTTCTCTAGGGCTAAGGGGAGAGTGCACAGGAAAGAATTAAAACTAGGAACACAGTCCCTTCCAAATTTCTTTTCCCAGGGTGTAGATTCAGAATTCCTTAGGGAACGTTTGGATGCTAAGAGAACTTTCAGCCTTCCACTGCGAAAGAATTTGGGGTAGATAGCTGAAACACTCCCTAGAGGATGAGGATGAGCCATAGCTGGCCTGTAGAATCTGCTTGGTAGGTTGCTAATAAACTTGGAGAGGTGGTGGTGAGCAGTGAGTAGGTGCTGGTCTGCAGGAAGTGACCTGTTGGGTCGTTGGAAGACGAGTGCCAGTGGGCCTTGCAGATACCGCTGACAGCCGTGGAGATGAATCATACCAGAACCAGAGAGAGAAGCTCTGCCTTGGCAGTTGCCTTGCAGTGATAGCCTCTCCCTCTCCAGCACCTTTCAAAGACAAAATCTAACATGGCATTAAATGACAAAGGAGATATGTCACAAAATCCAGCTCTAGGACCACAAGGCTTGTCCTCAGAGATAACAGGCAATAAACAGACTGTTGCAGTCAGGTTTTACAAGGGAATAACTTAATATAGGGTACATAATTTATAGGATTATTTTATGATAGTCACCCAGAAAGTCAAATGCAAAAGAGTACAGAGAATCTTTCCACACACTAGAGACCCCAAGAATCCAGCTAAGGACCTAGATCCCATGGCAATGACCTCCATAAGTCCAGCTGGAGGCCTAGAACCCATGACAAAGTCTCATGCAAGTCTGTAGCAAGTATCTGCATTGGGAAGGCCCAAAGGCCAATGGTGGAAGATAGAAAGTCTGCACCAGCGGGATGAAGGATCTGTGCCAGCAGGCTGAGGGATCTGCCCTGGAGCCAGGAAGCAACACTCAAGGTAAGGAACAGAGCTCCCCCCAAAAGAACCGCAGCCATCCTGAGAGACAGTGAGGGACCAAACTCTTCTGCTGGTGAGAGCAGCTGAGTTCATATCAGGAAAACCAGCATGACAGGATTTTCCAGGAGGATCAACAGCACACCATCTTCCCCTCCAGTTCGGTTTTATGCTATTGGCCACAACCCTCAGGTTTAGTTCAGCCGGGTGTTACAAATTGACCATTCGTTAATACACACACCGACATGTGGGTATTATGCATTTTAGGCTGTTGAATGCTCGGTTATGTTAGATTCCTTTATGAAGTGTTGGAACTTGTTCTGGCACAAATTTAATTTACCTAGAATTCTCTCGATCCTTTTAAGGCTCAGATTTAAGCTTTGTTATGGCAGGTTCAAAGTAGTAGTTTAGCACCACTACTAAACTGTGACCCTTCTAAGGACTACATCCAATGTTTTATGTTTCATGAGGTATTGCTACTCTGAATGTTGGGAATGTGAGGTTTTTTTTCCTCTTTGCAAGATGCTGAAGTTGCTTAGCCTACAGCTTTCCAATGTTTATTTCCTGACCCTACAGAATTTTACCTTATGCATATGTAGATCAGTAGTTGGCCCAACAAAGAGACTCTTCTACATCTCACTGGATTTGGGCCTGTAAATCTTCCTTTTTACTCATATATTTTAGCCACTTTGCTACTGTCTGCTCAACTCAATGAGACCACTGAGCTCTCTATATATTACCCTACCATGATAATATTTGTTTCCCTTTGCTCAGAGCTCAGAATACTGAACTACCTGTCATCAAATGTCTGAAAACAATTTTTTTTGTATTTGTGTTTTAAACTGCTTACAGTGGCACAGTAAACCCTATACTAATTTTATGCTTCAAGAACAAAAAATGAAATTCCCCTAGTCATGCTTTTGAATTCCACAAGAGATGATCAAACTATACAGCGAATGTTTAAATTTGAATACACTTATGCTATCGTTCTTGCCCCATGTCTGAAGCAATTCTAGAAACCCTCTTTTGTCAGTGTCTTTATAGAGTGTAATGGAAAATGTGGTGGATGCTACTGCCAAGTTCAACAGAAAGGCAGGCTTATAAAAACACTACAATATGTTCTCATCCACCTTATTCATCAGATTGGGCACTGTGTGACTTCTGGGTCTTCCTCAAAGTCAAAGCAACCCTGAAAAGGAAACATTTCAGACCAATTCAGGACACTGAGGCAGCCATGACTGAGCAACTGAAGACATTCACGAATGAGGACTTCCAGAACTACTTCTCAAGGTGGCAAGGATGATGTGCATTTGAAGATAGGGGGAGAACTTCCATTGTAATAAACTTTTTAAAAATTTAAACATTTACCATTTTTGGATCATATCTAGTATATTTTAATAAAACATATTGTCTGAAAATGATTGCTATGCTATCCTTCTTTTGTGGAACCAAACCCGGGGCTTTGTATAACATTTTCTTGATGTAGTAATTTAAGCAGTAAATTTTTGATCAGATATAAACACTGCTTTATTTCTTGTTCCACCTCAGACATTCTTTCTGAAATTCCTTTTTTCTTTCTTCAGGAAAAATTTTTCTATGAAATCTAATAATGACCAATGACCAATCTTTGCAAATCTGAAAATTTTCCTTTTTTATGCCACTGTTCTTTCAAGATATCATCTCTGGAAATGGAATTTGGGTGACATTTATTTTCTCCCAGCCTGTTCAAAATCGACTCTATTTTCCTTCAGCTTCTATGTCTGCTGATGAGAATCAGCTGTTACCCCAGTGGTTCTCTTTTTAAAATATTTTCTTTTGGGCTGCTTTGAGAGTCTTCTTCTTGACTTTGAAGTTTGTTTTGTTTTACTATAATGGGACTAGGTGAGGATTTCTTTCATTTAATCTGTTTGAATCCAGTAGGCTTTTGAATCTATGAGCTGATGTCATTTATTAGGTCTGCAGTTCTCAGTTATTTTTAAAATATGGTCTCTGTGCCATTCTCTTGCACTTTTCCTCTTGGAATTATAACTAGACATTGATAAGAGCTTCTTGTATCCTTTTTGTCCTTTAATTTTCCTACCTTCTTGCCGCTTTCTGCTTAACTCTTAACAATGTATTTCTATTATCTCCTGTTTTGCCTACTCTCTTTTTAGCTGTGTCTAATCTGTGGTTCAGTATGCTCACCCAGTATTTAATTTTGATAATAATAGTTTTCATTTCTGTAAGTTCTTTTCAAATCAGCTTAGTTATTCTTTACTATTTTGCATTCCCTGCATATGTTTTTAAACTTATTTTTATTTCTTTAAAATAACCATGTATAATTATTTCATACTCTGTTTGATAAGTCTAGTACCTGAAGCCCTTGCAGTCTATTGTGCAGCCGCTTTTTTCTATTCTTATGCAGTCATGATGTCTTGTTTTCTTTTGTGTTTGTGGTTTTTTTTTGTGTGTGTATCTGCGTGTGTACATTGTATCATGGGCAGCTCATTTCCTTTGGATTTCTACTTATAGAAACATAAGAGAAGTAGACTTGCTGAGCTATTTCCCAGAGAATATTTGTTCTTCCTTCTGCAGGCTACTGAGGTACCACCTGGCAGCAACTGCTTTAAATTCTTGACTTGTGGGATTTTTGGACCACCCAGATGGTGTGAATTCAGCTTACACCTTGTGTGAGGAGCAGCTAATGCTTTCAAATTCTTAGTAGTTGTTTTTTCCATTCTCTACTTAGTGCTTGGTTTTAGGACAATTGATTTTTCTTGCAGTCCTTGAGAAGAGGCCTTTTGACATCTTCCCTTAGTCTTAAACCCGAGAATGAACCCTTGGAAGTCTTATCTATTTGCTCAAGAAACTCCTATCAAACGCTGCACCTTGTGGAGACCCTGGGTTGTGTGAGTTCTTCTTTTAGCCCCAAGATACCAGGAAAACCAAGGTTTGTTTCATAGAGTTCAGTAAGTGATCTCTGGGCAGATATCTTCTGCCTCTCTCTCTTACTTTTCTGGGTCCCACCTTGACTGCTAGTTTTGTCTTATAAGTTATGCTGTTCTTCGAAAGTTCATCTTACCTTTAAAAAACATTTTACAAGCTAGGCATGATGGTACATGCCTGTAATCCTAGCACTTGGGAGGGTGATTCGGGAGAATCACTGCGAGTTCATGGCCAGCCTGGGCTATATCATGAGCTCAAAGCTGGCCTGAACTACATAGTGAGCCCCTATCTCAAAACAAAAGCAAAAACAACAGCAAAAAGAAAACAAGAAGACTTTTTATTATTTTGACCAGATTTTTAGTTGTTTTTAATAGAAGACTCATTCTGTGTATCCAGACTTATTCTCTGTATCACCAAAAACAGGAGTACACAGGACACATGAGGGGTCCTTTCCCATGACCTAGAACATGGTAGGTTCTCAGGCACTATTGGTAAATAAATGAGTGAATGAGAAAAAGGATGAATGCATTTGCACCCAGGTTTGAATGCCTGGGATATTAGCCAGCCTGGAAACACCATGAGATGAGGCACTGAGCTTGATCAGCTATCAATGTCTGAAACTCTAGAATGGTCCATGACCTATGTCAGGGTCAACTGGTGCCAACTGATCTTGATTCAGGGTGACCTAGAGGCACAGTGGGCAATCTGTCCTCACAGCTATGCAGAAAGCAGCTCTCCTGATTGATGTACCCTTGAGGGTAGATGGGTTTTGAATGCGTTGCTGCGTCCTTTTCTCCTTTTTCCTGGTTTGCTGAGACCACATGCTGCGTATCTCCTCTCACAGGGATGCAGTATTGTCCCAGGTCTCCCCAGTGGTGTGACTCAAGCCTTTGCAACTCCAAGTGTGACCCACAGGTTAGCAGCATCTGGAGCTTGTTAGAAAGGTAGAGTACTGAGCTTGGCCTAAGATTCCATTTTCATTTTGTAAATAATTGAATTTATTTTTAACTGGTACATAAAAATTATATATATTTATAGGACATCATGATGTTTGGATACGTACATACATTGTCTCATATTTAAATGAGGTCAAGCAGATCTATCTTCTCAAACATTTATCATTTCTTTGTGGTGAGAACATTAAAATCCTTCCTTCTAGCTTTTTGAAATATATACAGACAAAAAAAAAATGACGTGGCCATGGTGGCACACACCTGTAATCCCAACACTTGGGAGGCTGAGGCAGGAGGATCATTGTGAGTTCAGACCAGCCTGGCCTACAGAGTAGCTCAAGGCCTGCCTGAACTGCATAGTGAGACCCCATCTCAAAAAAGACAAAAAAGAAAGAAAGAAAGAAAGAAAGAAAGAAAGAAAGAAAGAAAGAAAGAAGAAAGAAAGAAAGAAAGAAAGGAAGAAATATACACCACATGGTCATTACCTGTAGTTACCTCACTGTACAACAGGTCACCAGAACCATTTACTCCTATCTCATCATAATCTTGTATCCACTGACCAATGTCTTCATCTTAATCGGGTCCCTGGGTTATTCGTATGCACATGAAAGTTTGAGAATCACCGCTCTTTCTAGCATGTGTGTGCTCTGAGCAACTGTGCAGTGAATGCGCTCCAGGTGTGCAATGGGGAACTGATTCTGACAGCCTTCAGGGCGCCCAGGAAGTCAACCAGCTCATTTCAGATTGTCTGGGATTTTCCAACTCAATACCGCAAGAACCACATCCCTTGAAAGGTATTAGGCCCAGGCTCACAGCACTAGCTTGTGAGCTTACCAGATGGGGCCTGGGCCTCCTGGACTCTCAGAGGGAAGTGGAACATGTCCTGTGGGCTCTGTGGACTTCGGATGAGGAACCACATTGGTCTGAGCAGGGCTAGGGAGACATTTTCCCACCTAGACACCTGCCTTAGTCTGTTTTCCGTGCCTTTAACAAAATACTCACTACTGGGCTTTGCATACATTCCTGTCACAATGAGAGTTAGTGACACTGGACGGCTGCATCTGGTGAGGTCCCTTTTGCTGGTGGGGACTCTGCATAGTCCTGAGGCAGAGCAGGACATTGTATGGCAAGAGTCTGAGCCCAAGCAGGCTTTTATAATAGACCTACTCTTGAAATAACCATTACCCCATGAATCCTTGGAGGGACTGATCCAAAGGCCCGGCCATCTCATAAAGGTCTCCGGGGTCCCCCTCACCTCACCACAGGGATTAAGTTCTGTGTCAGCAGTGGCTGCAGGGCACCATGACCCCTATTGTGGGCCAAGGGCCCTGGCACTGCCAGAGAAGTTCTCGTGCCAGGTGCCCTGGAAGCACAGAGCCAAGTCCACTGTCACTGGGGGCAGGTGACAGGGAAATGGGGCAGAGTCTCCGGGGTGTCTTTCTATAAATTGGCCACTTCAGCCTTCTTGCAGATGATGAGCCCTCTCAGCGGCATCTGTGTTCGCCGCAGGGTGAGATCGCTGCCAATACGCGTACACTCTGCAAATTAAAAGTATTTGGAAATACTTGATCTGAAATGTGAGACTGTATTCACAATCCGTTCACATCATCACAAGAAATTTCCACATTACATTTGTCAAAGAGAGAAAAGGAAGAGCTGTTAGATTCTTTTTAATATAATTTCAAGTGTTACATGGTTTTGAATGGCCATAAAATGGTCTTACATCTTTTCTTTTATCATGTACTTGTGTGAACAAAAATTTCCTGTCGATAGCGACTTTTTCAGAGTTTGAAGAGATCATCATTAAAAGGCCTCAATCGTGGATTTTGTATGGCCACTTCCTGCAGAAAGCCTGATGCTAAGAGAAATTTCATTCCCGGAAGAAAGCTCAAGTTTCTCATTAATTTTTCTGAAAAGATTTTTATTGGGAAGTTTTATATGTATTCAATACATATTATTCTCCTTATTACCCCGTACTTATTTTTCTTATCAAAATTATATAAAGAAAACGCAATGCACTTTTTTCCCACCCAGCTCCCTACAGAAGCTCCTCTCCAATCATCTTCCCATCTGAAGTGACCTCCAGTTCACTCCAGTGGGAAAACGCCATCATTGTCTCTGGCACAAGGTGTGAAGGACCTGGGAGGTCTTCCTCTATCCTTCTGAGCTCTTCGCTCTCAGAACCAGTTGGGATCTCTCTCCTACTGGGGGAGAGAATAAACAGGCTCTCCACACCCTTTTCTTCCCCGCTCTCCCTGGTACATCTCCATGCTCTCTGTAAGGAATCCCTTCCCAGGGCAAATCTCAGCAGCCTCAATGGTTACTAGGGCAACTCCAGGGCTGGGAGGAGCAGAGTCGGCCTGATTTAAGGACGGACTTCAAGGCAGAGCTTATTCTCCTTTTTGGGGCAAAATTAAGGCAGGGGGTAGATGTGGTCAGATCTCCTGGGGCAGGCCCTCCTGGACCCTCCTGGAGACACCTGCTAGGAGGGCCCCTGGTCACCTGGCTTTCACATGTCACAGAGAGCCTTGGGGCCCCTGCAACAGGGTAACTGATCATAAGGCTACACTCTGACCACAACTGTGTCAACCGGCCTTTCTCCGAGGTCGTGGGAGCGTACATCACCTCACGCTTTGCACTGCTGTTGGCTCCAACATGACTTCTGTCTCTTCTGTCTCCATGGTGTAGAGTAGAACCCGGCTGGTGGGTGCCGTGGGACCTGTGTCTAGGCTTGGAGCCAGACACTTGAGTTCAAGTCTTGCCTCCATCACTTACTACCTGTGGGATCTTGGGGGCGTCATTTCACCAAGTCTTGCCATGTGTACACGATGGGGCTATTAAAGACTCCTTTTGTACAGTTGGCATGTGTGAGCTGCTACTTTATTAGGGCCTCAGCCTAGCACTTGTCACATAGTAGGTGCTCAGTTAATGAGGATGGATATTGCTACACTTATGCTTCATCTTGGGTTCTTATTTTTCCTTTTCTTTTTTGTTTGTTTCTTTTTTTTTTTTTGTAATTTCATGCCCAAATCCTGCCTGGCGTCCAGGTGGTTATGAACCCCATTAGCTCTTTATATAACTCCTACTCTTAGCCGGGCATGGTAGAACCCATCTGTAACCCTAGTACTTCAGAGGCTGAGGCAGGAGGGTTGCCTCAAATTTGAGGCCAACCTGGGCTGCATAGTGAGTTCAAGACCAGCTTGAACTACATAGCAAGATTCTATAGCCACAAAACCCAAAAGCACCCCCCCGAACATAAAACACTACTCTTTAAGAAAGCAATATCCCAATGGAAGAAAAAAATAAAAAACAACACTTTGAGTATACTCATCAAAAATTCTGATTATTATGAGAGTAATTAATAAATGAAACCATGAGGAACTACCAAGAGGCCCTGTTATAGAAAATAGCACTAAAACAAGTCTACAGTGCAGAACTGCATGTGCTCAGTTCGGAGTTTTAAACTTGTTCTCTGGTGGTCAGCAATGTTTGATGACTGAGTCTGTGACTGCTCTTGCTTCCTGTTGTTGCTGGAGAGGAATTGAGTCTGTTTTGAAGTTTGTAGTATTTTTGCAGATATTAATAACTAATAACTAGCCCATAACAACCAATATTGTGGTTTTGGTTTTTGCTATTTTCCCAGCTACTTCTAACATAATCTGAAAGGCTGTGTGAGGAGTGAACCCCAGTAAAATGGAGGAGGGGAAGCTGGGAGATAGCCCCAGGATAGCCCACACTGTCCAAGGGGACATCTGCAGCAGATGAGTCAAGATGACCAGGCCTATGTCCTGCCAGCCCCTTTGGTCAGCCACTGGACACGGGCCACTCTGATATGGCTGCTAATGGGAGATTCCCAGAAGCACCAAGGCAGAGACAGGGCTGGAACTTTGCTTTGTCACTCGACATTACAGTAGTTCCTCAGTAAATCCGTGGAACCCCCAAGTGCAGCAAAACCACACATTAAAGGAATATAGCTATTTTTTAGGAATGAGCAATGCATAGCTTAGCCCCAAGTCCCCCGGCAGGGCACTCACCATCTCTCAGCAGCCTGGCCCAGCCTCAGGTGTCAGCTACATGTTGTATCCTCCAGGGACTTCCCTGTAGCTATGCCCAGCCCCTCTCTACCCTGTGTGGGCCACCTTCGAGGCTGTGAGCTTCTCCTGGCCAGGGACAGTGACCCATTCGCCCGACTCCTGTGTGCTGAGCAGAGGATGATTGCCAAGTGATGGACATTTGCTGGCATGGTCAACGCTGGTTAGGCCTCTATACCTTCTAAGGAACAGTTTTGAGGGCTTTGCTGTATCTGTGTAGCAGAAAATGCCCCCTTCCCCCGCCAATATACTTCAGTTTCTATCAGTTGCCCAGGTAGCAGTTCCTGTTATTTCTGTTTCTCACAAATGATTGGTCACTGTGATGTACATGGTAAGAGCCAATCAAAGACAGCCAAGTACTCTGCTTCTGTATACTTCCTTCTTGCAAACTCCATATAAGCCCTAGACCACCAGAGATCAGGGCGTGACATTTCTATAGGGACTGATTCCTTGTCAGTGCCTGTCAATGTAAATAAATGTGCCTCCAAACCCTGGGTGACATTTTGGTGTTTCTGTTTGCCATAGCATCCGAACCCTCAGAGCCAGCTATGGTACGGGCTGGACGTGGGAGTGAAAGGAGCTGACCTACCGAAGTCCTCCACGGTGGGGCCACCACTGGCCACATGAGGGCCCTTCCTGTTTTAGTCCTGTGGCTCCTCTCCCTTGGCCTCTCAGTGGCAAACCTCCAGACCTTTTCAGGTCAGTCTCAGGAAGCTCAGCACTGCCTTGAAACCCTTCTCCTGACTGTGTTTGCCAGCTTTCCATGGCTGAGACCAAACACCCGAGAAAAAACAGTTGAAGGAGGAAGGATTTGTGTTGGTTCCTGGTTTTGGAGGCTTCAGGCCATGGTGGGCTGGCTCCCTTGCTCCCAGCTGGGCTTGAGTTGAGGCAGAGACATCGTGGTGGCAGATGGGTGGTGGAGCAAAGCTCTCTCTTGAGACAAGAAGAAGAAAGAGAAGACAGGAAGAGAGGACACCTCCAGTCCCCTCGGATCCATGCTCCCGTTGACCTGCTTCCTCTGACCAGGTCCTACCTCCTAAAGTCTCCACCAGCTCCCATGAGCCCTTGGGGGACTTTCCAGATCCGAACTGTGCCACTGGCCTTCACCTCACTGGTCCATGAAAGGACGTGCAACGAAGTTCTCCCTCATTTCCCTCATCTACTTCCTGGCTTCTTAACGTACACCTAATGTACTGGATAAAACTTCCCTTTGTTTTTATGGTATCATTAAACCTATTTTTATGCATTTACTTTAATTTATGTAAATAGTATCATGATAATGACCTAATTGTATTTTTCCTCTCTGCATTATGCATTTAAAGATCTATCCTGTAGATGCCTCCAGGCTGTTGCTTCTAGTCCCTATATCCAACCTGTATCCAGCCCCAGCAGTGAGGGCCTGGAGGCCTCTAAGTCCATTCCCCTCAACCAGGCCCAAAATAGAGATCTGTGTAAATTCTTTATTGATGTGCCCGGCAGTTTCTGTTGGATCTGTATCCAGCAGGGAATTTCTGGCAATGGCATATATGCATGCTTAATTTGACTGAACATACTAACACTTTGTACTCTTAAAGGCACCAGTACTCCTCAAACCCACTATGCTGTGAAATGTCCCAATTCTAAGACTCTAGGAAATAGTAATAAAAGAATTTAAGCACTTTGTCAGACAAACTAAAACAGAGAATGCATGAAGCCCCCCGCCCTCCAATTTACAGACTGCGAGTTGGAGGCTCAGACTGGAAGTAGCCCTAACTGTGGACCAGGGCAGGATCAGGGTCCAGACTAGCAAGTCTTCACCACAGCTTGGCCCGTCCTCAAACTGTCCCTTGCAGATTCCCCAGGACAGGTTTGGCAGTGGGTTCAGTATGTTGTGAGGAAGGGCCCAGCTCAGGTCTGACGTTACCTCTTGCAGCCCTCCCAGTACCTTGGGACTGTCACTCTCTTAGAACAAGTAAGACTTCCCTGTGCTCCCTAGACAGCTCGGGCACCTGACAGCTGTCCCTCCTTGGCAGCTGAAGAAGTGTCAGGAGAAGGCTGGGGGAGGGAGCTTGGGCTGCTAGAACAAAATGCCATGAACTGGGTGGTTTACAAACAATAGGAATTTATTTCTCACAGTTCAGGAGGCTGGAAGTCCAGGATCAGGATGCAGCATGGTTGGTGAGGGACATCTTCCAGGTTGCAGACTGTCCTCCATGAGCAAAAAAAAGTGAGAGGGCTCTCTGCGGTCCCTTTTATAAGGGCACTAATCCCATTTGGGAGGGTCCACTCTCCTGGCCTAATCACCTCTCAAAGGTCCCACCTCCAAGTACCATCACCTTGGGATTAGATTTCAACACAGGAATTTTGGAGAAATGCAACCGTTCAGTCTATAACAGAGGTCTTTGTTGCCTGCTCCAGCTCCTCCAGCAAGAATGGAGTTTGTTGTTGCTTAGACATTTGTTAATGAAACAGTGGAGAATATCCAGAGCATTGTGTGGCCTTACACAATAACCACAGGTGCCCAGAAAGCCTTTAACATTTGTTTTTAAAAGAGAAAAGTGTAATAGTATTAAGTCTTCTTATTGTAAATTGGAACAGCTGGGGCTCCAGACATTAATTCTTTAATCTCCAGCAGGATTCAGGAGAGTTGGTTACTCTGCCAGCATCCAGCTTGCTAAGGCCATGAGCCCCTCTCTCTGTGTCCTGCAGAGAAAAGGAGTAGGAAGCTCAGGACCTGAAGCCAAATGGTCCTGGGCACCGACCTGACCCTGACACTGCCTTGCTATGGTTGTGGACCAGCCAAGTTATGTCTGCTAGCCTCAGTTTGCTCATTTGCAAGATGCAGATGGTGTCACCCATAGTATAAGAACCTCTGAAGATTCTATGAGGCAATGTTGTAAAACTCTCTGGCCAACACCAGGGATGTGAAAAGAATCCAACAGATGCAAATTTCAAAAAGCAGCTGAGGGGCTCCCGAGATGTAGGAGAGTTAAAAATACAACGATCAGCTGTTATTAACTTGGGTTGACCCTGTGCCAGGCCTAGCGCCAGGTAACACAGCACCTTGGGTTGTGTTTTGCTTGCATTGCTGGAGGCTGCTTGAGGGACTTGGGGATTTAGTGAGGGGCTGAAAGGGAAGCTGGGTTTAGGGCTGGGTGCTGCACACTAGGGGCTCCTTTTCAGACACTAGCATGAGAAGCGATTTGTAGGCATTTGTTTGCCAAGTATCTGCTGAACTGCAAATATTGGAATCCACTATGGCTGGTTAAAGCAAAAAAGGGATTTATTAACTTATAGGAGAAAATGGAAAGAATCCTAGGGAGGACGAGGTTTCCAGGAGAAATGATAGGAACCGTATGGAGGACTTGGCTTCACGGGGGAAATTACTACCACTGCAGCAGCTGTCACCAAGTTGGATACTGAAAATCTGCTTTGCTACAACCATGGTCGCTTGTGTCATTGGAAGTTGACCTCATAAGCAACTATAGTCATGCCCTGAAAACAGATTTCCTGTGTCTGTGTCCTCAAGCAGTTCTGTTCTGCATCAGGGCCTCTCAGGGCAGTGTTTGATTGGCAGAGCCAGGTCACGTGCCATGTCCTAGCTGCAAGGGAGCTGGAAATTGAGGTCTAAACTGTGATTGGGAAGGAGGCAGAGTTCATCAAGAGGAAACTTCCCCATATGAAAAGCTCCTTAAAAGACAACACATGGCAAGTGTCCTTAGGTTCCAAAGCACCATCCAGGGGCCCAGTGGGTGCAGACTCAGCTCTTAAAGGCAGTCCTATCTAGTGGGGAACATGAGTAGCTCTTCAGGTGAGTGAAGGGGCTCGAGGATGTGGACCACCCACCATCCACCACACCTGTAGAGGTAACCCCCATAGCTGGCTGGTGAAAGAGTGCTGGGGTGACATTTCCAGGAGTGATGCAGAACAAGCAAAGGGTAGGGTCACTTGCCTGCTCTCCCCAGATACCAGGATCAAGTCTCAGCTTCCCCACCGACTTTGGATTTCTTGACTTCCATGAGCCTCAGTTTTGGCATTTGTGTGATGGGGACAGTAACACCTACTACCTAGGGGCTGGTGCTCACATTAAAGAAATGTATACACATATATACATTTTTATACATAAAAATGTGTGTGTGTGTGTGTGTGTGTGTGTGTGTGTGTGTGTGTGTGTATATTGCTTGTCATAGCAGAAGTTCAGGAGAAGGCAGTTATTTTACAGTGATTGGTGTGAGCATGCTGTGAGAGAGTTCTTTTGGTGGAGCTTGGCTGCTGTGCTCTTGAGGGGTTGGGAGAGGCTGGGCTCTGCCTGGGAGACTGTGGGAAGTGTTGCTTTTTGCTGACAACAGCACACTTGCGACTGACAGAGCAAACTCGTTCATCAAGCTGCCTTCACAATTGTCATTAAAGAAAATGTATCCAGGCAGCCCACTTTCCACACTGGGGGACCTCTCCTTTCCACAACAGGTGGCTCTTGCCCAGGGTCCCCATTCCAACCAAGCAGTGAAGAACTGGGCTTTGGGTTTGGGACCAATGTCCAGAAGGTGAGCTCTGTGCAGCAGCCAGAGAGGTCCTGTCCAGGGCTCCAGGTCCCTAGATGGGGACAAGAGGTGAGGCAGTGACATCCACATAGAGTGGGCAGGTTGTCACATGGCCGGGTCTGGAAGGGCCTTGCAGGGGGCAGGGTTAGAGCAGGCAGCGGTCACATGTGACCCCTCCTCTCTTATCTCCTCTGTGTTCCTGTGAGGTGCCAGTCAGAAGGCTTGGTGCCCCTCAGTTTGTCCAGCACTGACAGGTGCCTGGAAGATTCCCCAGAAGCAGGGCAGGATGATCTGGAAAGAGTCCTAGAGGCCTGCAGCCAGGACATCTGGATCCTGAATGGTTTGCTTCTTCCCTGGGTAAATTCACCCTTTCCCCAGCTGCCTCCTGCCACATGGGCTGTTTCTCAGAGCTTGACCTCTGGGTCCCTGAGAGTCCCCCTCTGAGAAGATGGTATCCTGGAACGGGACAGTTTACCAAGTGGACTTGCTTTTGACCTCTGCCTTCTTGCCTTCCATTTGGAGTGACTTTGGGAGACTCCCAGTCCTCGCCTGTAGGATGGGCACCTTAATATTGATCTCCCAGGGCTATTGGAAGTAAAATAAACATACACCTGGAAAAATTTACTTCTCCAGGTGGGCCTGGAAACCAGCCTAGAACAACCTGTTCTAGGTTGTCTTTCTATCTGTACATTTGTCTGTCTGCCAAAAAGTCTGAGTTAATTCTCAGGGAGAAGCATTGACCTAGAATGTCAGGTTTTAAATATTTTTGGAAAAAAAGTGATAGTACCATGGCACCATAGAGGGGAAGACTGCTTGTGAAAGGATTAAAATGCTCTAAAAATACACAACCAAGCAAATCTGTAGCATTTAATCCCAAATAGCTGAGTGAAGATTAAAAAGAGAAGTGTCTAAAGATATCAGCCTGAAAGGCAGGTTCAAAGAGGAAAGAAAAGACACAAGTAAGACAAGAAGTTTCTCTGTTATAAGTCAAAGAAAATGTCTTTCCAGCGAAGGTTAACAAAGAACTTTACAGAAGTGCAGGAGTAGATCTTGCTTCAGGTGTGGTTTGATTCAGGAGCTCAGTGATGTCATAGTTCACAGTACAGGAATCTTTGCTGCCTCCATTCTCACATGGGAGGGCCTCTTTTGATAGCCAGGTAGGTGGCAGCTATAGTTCCAGACCTGCATCATCCCAGATTCAAGTCCAACAGGATGTAGACCTCAGTGGCTCTAGAAAACATCTAATTGGCTGAACTGGGTCGTGTGGTCATTCTTAAACTAATGGCTGTGGGCAGAGAATGCAGTGCTTTGATTGGTCAGTTTGGATTAAAGGTCCACCAGGCGGGGTGGGGACAGGGTAAAGTCATCAACAGCCCTTTTCATGAAATGATACTGAGAGGGGGGTGATTTCTTTCCCTACAAAGAAGTCAAGACACCAACTGGTTAAAAAACCCACTCTCTGCTCTGCTGGGGCTGAGCACTCTGTACCAAGAAATCAGGAGACCAAATGGGCCAAGTCTTACTAAAACATCAAGGATAACAGAAGGAGACTTTTAATGAATTTTACAACAAAAAGAATTTTGGGAATGAAAGACTCACTTCTTGGGTTAAAACAGTGCACTTAAAAATAAAACTTTTCATTATTTCTTTCTAGTTTTAGTACACTTGGTCCTAAAAGGTAGCCTATCTTCCTGCTATTTGGCATTAAATACCTTTGAGTGTGGTTTTATTTGTGGCTTGGTATATGATCAATTTTGTAAGCACTGCACAAACATTTGACAAAAAGCCTGCAGGATGTAAGTTCAATATCTGCTAAATGCCGCTGTTGGCGGTAGAGTCAGATGTCTTCTTGCTTTCTTGATCTTTCCTGGATAAAGCGGGATCTGCTAACTTCTTCCACTATAACTGAGTTCTCATCAGTTTCTCTTCACACTTCCAAGAGTTTATGGTTAATATATTTCCATGCTATGGTCTCTGGTACAGTAAAGTTCATGAACCAGATTATGGCTTCATTATTGATCATAACTTTTATAAATATCAAATAGTTCCTTTTGCCCTCTTTAACACATTTTGCTGGAATTTTACACTGTCCATTACAGTGCCTGTCTCTTCCTCTGGATTCCCTTTTGGTTTCCATTTTCTGGGTATATTTATGCTTTAGGTCCAACGGAACATGGGGGAAGATGACAGGGTGTTTTTCAGTGGCACACAGGAGAGAACTGTTTATAAGGACCAGCTACAGCTGGTCCTTCTCTTCGGGCATGAGAAGGGAAGTACATGGGAGAGTAGCACAGCTGCTCTGCGTGTGTGGGGCTCCAGGCTGAGCAGAGAACTCGTGGGTCCATGGCCATCCTGTGGGGGACATCACTGAACCCCCATGTGTCCGTGAGAAGAGGCAGAATAGACAGTGTTCCGGAAGAGAGGGAAGATGTATTCATCTTTTGAGTTCTCAAAAGTGGAGAGGAAGTGGGCTGAGTCAGAAGAGGAGGACAGCAGGCCAGGGACATCTCAGGCTATGAAGACGAGCTTTGCGCTGCTGGCAGAAGCCTGTCCTACAGCTGCAGGTGACAGGGGGACATGGCAGGAGGGGAGGGCCTTCAGTGGAAAGAGGAAGACTGTCCCCCTCCCTGAGATAGTCAAACTTGCTTTTCTTCTCAGCACCGCTGGGTCTCTTGCCATCCACAGCAGACCCCGAGGTGGCCAGATTGCTGCCTGCCATTATCCTGTTGTTTGTCTGAGCTCTGTGGTCCACTCTATCTTAGTGAGTTATATGCCTTTACTGTAGATCCAAGTAACAGTTCCCAAGAGGCTGTTCATGTGTTACTGGATTTTGATGCTGGGGAGTCGGACCATCACACTCCAGATCATTTCACTTGTAAGACTGTTGTTCGAGCTCTCTCTTTAAATCTGCTCAAGGGAAAAGAAAGAAGCAGGTGAGCACCTAGGAGAGCCCAGTTACTCAAATGAAATGAAATGTTGAGAAAACATTTATTCATGCATCCATGCATCCATTGCCAATCATCCACACAACCATTCATCATCCACCAGTTCATGTATCAATGAACTCGCACATCCATCATCCCTGCCTCTGTGCATCCACCCATCCATTTATCCATCCATCCATCACCTGGACACCCATTTTCCCAACCATCTTTCCATCCATCCATCCATTCATCCATCATCCAGCTATCCATTCATCCAAAGATCCATTCACAAGTCTCTGTGAATTCATTCTCTCTTCATCCAACTCTCCGTCTAGGCAGCCATGTGTTTATCCATCACTGATCATCCATCATCTCCACCTCTTTTGGAGAGTATGGTGTACCGCCTAGATCCCCTTGAGATGGAGGACTTATTCCAAATGCTAAGAGTACTGATACCAAGTGCTTTTTGTGACCTGTTCCTTTGGAGATTATCTCAGCTGCAGCGGGCTGCCTTGGCAAAACATGCCCCTTCCTAGGCAGTCAGTGACTGATGGTTGTAGGCATGTACAGGCCTAACCACCTTGGCCCATTAGGACAACCCTCAGGGCTGATCTTGCCTTCCCGCTCCCTGTGCTTTTGTCCAAGGCTGTTACTGGCCTACACTGCGGTTTTGCCTCCCTTCTGCCCACCCCTGCTTCCTTCTCTCCTCTGCACAGCCGTGGGTCCTGAGGGTACTCCTTCATATGCACCCATCATGCTCAGCTCCAGCGCTGGATCTGTTTCCTGGGGAACTCAAACTATGACTCTGACACCACCCTTTCATCCACAAATGCATCCTTCCTAGCCATTAGCTCAACATTTATACTCATCTTGCTCTCTATAGAAGTGTTAGGCTTTCCTGGGGCCACAGAGATATACTAAACATGGGTCCTTCCCTCCAGGAGTCACCATCTAATAGGAATGATCAGAGTTTCCCAGTAGTGGCTCTAACACTGAAGGCAGAACAGGAAGTGGTCAAGCCAGATTGATCGGGTTGAGGAAAGCTTTATGGAGAAGGCAGAACCTGAGGTGGGCCGTGAAGGAGGGGGGTAGGAAATGGAACTTGGTGGAATTGGGAGGGAAGTGGCTTTTTATGCAGTCTGGATGTGCAAAACATTCAGGGTGGGATGAAAATCATCTACTTGACGGGAAACAGCAGTGTGACAGCTGGGCACAGCTGGACCTTGATGACCTCATGACGCCTACTTCCTTTGCTCCCTGCCATGCCTCCCTCTCTTCCTTTTCTCCCAGCTCTTCCTCCCACCTGCCTCCCCTCTGTCCCTACAGGAAGCATGGCTTGGTCGCCAGCCAAAGCCTTGTGGTGCAGCCATCATGGGGAGGCTGAAAACCACAGCATGGAGGAGGGAGGATGCTGGTTGCAGAGAACTGGTGGTGACATGCCTGGCAAACTCTTTGACCCAAGCAGCTCACTCCCCAGAAGGTTGCTCTTGGAGTAATAAGAAACCAGATGGGCCCAGCTGGTTGGTGAGAGTCATGTGCTAATGAGGCCAAGGTTGCTGCATGACCCCTGGAAGCCTGACACTCAGAAATTCTGTTCACGAATCTCTGGCCCAGGCACAGATGGCAACTTTGACCTTGGTTGGGTATACAGTCCCCGGTTCCTGCCACCCACTCAGCCCTGACCCTGATCACAGAGTGAGTCAGTGTCTGGCTGCAGAATGAGCCCCAAACACCAATCAATCAATTAATCAACCTACTGACAGCTCTATATGGAAGAGTTTCTGGAGCTGCTAAGTGCTATTCCAGGGTGGGGACTGATGGCATCACCTCTGCACTGTAGATAAAAAGGCAGGGCTGGCGGGCTCTGCAAAGTCCTGGGGGGTACACCAAGATCTGGGGGCAGCAGACTCAGGGTGTAGGAAGCATGCAGCAGGTAGCCTTGGGTAATTATCTCTCAGTGACTTTTAAGGAAGATGTTGGCACTGCATAGGGCCTTTCTTGGACAATTGCTGGCTTTGCACTGGGTGCCTCGGTGCCCATGGCCCAGCACAAGGGCAGCCTGGGCCCTCACAGGGTTTGATTCTCCTCCCAGCCCCACTCTGCCCTCCCAGCCCTGTGGCCCCTCAAATCTAAAGCCTGGGAAACAATGGGCCAGGGACCCTCCACCCACGAGAAGTGTCAGAAAACTCTGCTCCCCTAGAACCCCCCTTCCTCTGGCAGAATTAATACTGTTCTGCAGCCTCAGCAAGAATCTCTGGTTACCACGGCAACCCTACTCAGGGAGGAGAGTGCGGGCCTCACTTGGGAATGGGAAGCTGGGTTTCCAAGGCAGCGCAGCCTTCAGGTTTTCTGCTCTGCTGGGATCGCAGGAAGGTTAGGTAAGGTGGGATGGGGTGCTCGGGGAACCACCCAGCTTTCCTGAGGCCAAGGATCTATGCCCTCAGAGCGCTGGTGCGGGGTTCTGCTGCCTGGCCCTTGGGCTTCGTAGTCTCCCATGAGAAGCCAGCTGTGACCCGTCCTTTACCTCAGACCCCAGCCCTCCCCTCAGCTGTGTCTCCCACCAACTCTGACTCAGGTCCACCTGACGTTCTCCTGCCTCAGAGGCCAACAGGGAAGGAACTAGAAGGGGTAGAATGAGCTTAACACAATTCTGCTTTGATCAGGTCACTCTGCTGCTCACAGGACCTCAGTGGCTCTTTAGCGCCCTCAGGATAATGCTCAGGTGCTTCCCGTGACTTATAGGCCAAGTGGTTTCTGCACAGTGGCTGTCTCCCCTGGGCCTGTTCTCTGCACTCCTCTCCTCCCAGACACCTGTCTGCCAGGTTGCCTGCCTTCTATCGTGTCTCCTTTCGTGGCTAGGTTGTGGGTCCGCAGGAGGGCTTGGGTCTACGGTCCCAGTGTGCTGTCATCTCACCGGAACAGGAAACGCCCTAGGTTACAACTGCCCCTTTACCCGTTGTGTTCTTCATCCCCTAGATGCTGTCCCCTGGTGAGTGGCTCTGTGTGACAGTAGTTGTGCAAAGAAGGAAGGAAGGGAAGAAGGGAGAAAGGGAAGAAGGGGTTCCCCTCCCCCCCGGGCCAGTTCTCTCAGGGGAGGTGGTAACGTGGGAGGGTCCAGCCCCCCTTGGGGACTGGGAGAGGGTGGGTAGCAGAGAATTCACTTTCCTGAGATTTTTTTTTTTTTTTTTTTGGTACGGGGCACCGAATTCAAGACCTTGCGCTTGCCAGGCAGGCGCTGTGCCACTGAGCTGTATCCCTGGCTGTCCTGAGATTTTAATGTACTAAACTTCACAAAACAAAACACCCTTGGCAGCGGGATGTCCTGCACCAGAGACAAGTAGAAAACCATGAAAACCTCGGCCTCTGGACCTGGTGGGGCAAACTGGGTCTGTGCTTTCTGTGGAGAATTGTGCGGTGGCACAAAAGACCACTGGGGCAGAAAGCCGGGGCCCAGAAGATCAGAGCCAGAACTGTGCAGAAAATGGCAAAATGTCTGTGGTAATTGATTCTAAGTAATTTATTCTCATCCTGGAGCACACATCATTTTGCATCTTGCTTTTTAAAAATATCTAACTTATTTATTTATTTTTTACCCCAGAGGGACATTGAGACATAGATGACAGAGAGGGAGGGGGAGAGAGAGAGAGAGAGAGAGAGAGAGAGAGAGAGAGAGAGAGAGAGAGAGAATGTGTTAATTTCCCATTGCTCCTGCCTCTGCCCTCTGACTGCCTTGGAATCCTAGAAGGATTTGGAATGCTAGAAGGACATTGTCTTTCTGTCCAGCCACACTGGACTAGGACTGGGGATAGGCCCGGAAGTCTTGGGGACAGACACATGGCTGTGTGGACAAGGGCACTTCCCTGTCCCCTCAGGACTCAGTCCTCCTCCTCTTCCTCCTCGGAGCCGGCCCTCCCTTGACTTCTGTCCTCCTCTCCCAGGCCTGTCCCACTCAGATCACCCCATTACCCCTGTCCCCTGCTCCTTCTCTGTCCACAGAGACTCACTCTGAAGCCTGTTTAAAGCATCCATTTCCTTTTCCTTCCTGCCAGAGCTGGTGGTTCTAGGGGGAGCTGAGTTGTCCTGACACCATCACAGACATCCTCCCTTCCCCAGGAGTCTGAGGAACTTAAGGAAGGGCTCAGTTTCTCACACTTCATCCCTGGCTACCGTCTCAGTCTTTGGCATTTCCGTTTCAGAGGACAAATCCTGGTGGGATCTTCTGGGACTGTAGTGTGAGTTTTCGTGTTTGAGAGGCCAGAGGGGCTTTGGGGTGGGGGACGGTCATTCAGAGACCCCAGTTACAGCTTAGTGTGGGTGTCTAGGGACACAGGGCCAGTGCTGCACTCTTACAGCCTCCATACGAGGCATGTGGGGTGACTCTTACTCTCTGCATTCTGTATTTCCCCGTCATCTAAAAGACAGGTTTTCTTTTAGAACCAGAAAGAAAAAGCTCCTAAAAGATTCCTGTGCCCTTCACCTTGCGTTACTCCTGTGTTGCCCTCCTGACTGTCATGCAGGGTGGGTGAGGGCTGGCACAGATGGAAGACCACGCACACAGCTACTTCCACCCTTCAGTGCCCCTCCCAAGAGGTAAGTAAAAACACCACAGGCTTTGGAGTCAACCATTAGGTTTGAGTCTCAGCTCCTTGGCTTCCCTGCTGTGTGACCATATAGGAGTTCCTTCAACTCTCTGAACCCCAGGTTTCCACCCATCATGTATAGTGTATACTGCCTATATTTGGGGATCTTGTAAATATGGACTACGTTACCTTGTTTTCTATGCTTGGCAGTCTCTTGCATGTGACAACTACCCCATAAATAGTGATTATACTTACAAGGGGACAAAGACAGTGTTGTTTTGGGGAAAAAATGTCACAAAGCTTTATATGAAAATCTCCATTCAGATATGTGTGTTGAGCCTTGTAGTTTGACTCAAAGGGGAAGTGTCTGGCTATCTTCACAGGTCATTCTTCTCCTCTGAGGTTGTAGGTGGGTGGGGCAAATGCAGTGCTGCTGGTGTGTGAGTGATGTGGGGTCACTGTGCAGCTTCTCTGTGGTAGTTCTGCTGCTTCCCAGAGTTTCACTCACCCCACTGCACTCACACCTCCATGGGCAGGATGAGGTGGGAGAGAGAATTTTCAAGTTTGATGAAAATGATATTATCACACATTAAAACAATGCAGCGAGCCCCAGGCAGAACACAGATGAACACACATACACAGACACACAGACACACACACACACACACACACACACACACAGACACACACACACACACACACACACACACACACCATACCAGGGCATATCACAAATTTCTAAAGAGCAGCGATAAAGAAGAAATTGTCAAAGCAACTGGAGACTAAAAACAGAGGAACACGTATGCAATGATCACAGACTTCTTGTATGAAACTATGCAAGTCAGAAGGTGATGGAACTTCCATCTACTAAGATTTCTATGTTTATTGAAAATAGCCTTTAAAAATTAGGCAAAATGAAAGCTTTATCCCCCAGATATATAAAAGCTAAGAGAATTTGTGTTCAGAAGACCTAAACAATAGAAAATGTTAAAAGAAGTTCCTTTTCTTTTTTTTGAGCAGGAGAATATCTACCTTTTATTTAAGGGTACAACTCAGAAATTACACACAGCTTTATGCTTTTGTTATATTGTCTAGGAATTAGTCATGTTATCATCCAAGAAATATAGCCTTCATTTAGGGTGACTGTGTGGACAGCTGAAAATCACTGGTATATGAGAGAGTAGGAAAATACCTATGAGGCAAGAACCATGGTTAAATTCCTATCATCTTGTTTAGTGAAATTCGGTATCATTTCTAATGTTTTTATATTGTTTTTATTCTCTTTAAAATAAAAAAGAACAGGAGCTGAGACCAAGACGGAGGGAGAGTGTGTCCTAGTTCACTTTGTTCCTGAGGCAGGAGTGCTCTGCCCTTTATGAAGTTTGATAGTCAGTCAGTGCTGATGTGGAGAAATAAATTGCCTACCTTTGTTCAAAGTAGTAATGATTCTTGCCTAAAAGGAAGTTCTTCAGGCAAAACAAAAATGATGCTGGGTATAAAACTGGATCTATGCAAAGGAACAGAGAGTGAGTTTGAGGAATTTTTCTCTTCATTTTAAAATTTCTTTAAATGAGAATTTGTGAGATTTATATTGCAGATAGAAGAGAAATGCATGGCAACAATAGTAAGAAGGTAAGAGGGAGGAATGCAGGTACTATTTTAAGTTTCTTTAACAAATTAAAGATGCGTATTTTAAACCTTAGAACAATCACTAAAAATAAAACAAAACAAGGGGATACTGCCAATAAGCCATGTAATAGTAAAAAATAATTTATCCAAAAGGAGGCAAGGAAAGGGGAAAAGGTATAAAGAA
The DNA here is from genome assembly GCA_004027595.1 of Dinomys branickii. Taxonomy (NCBI): domain Eukaryota; kingdom Metazoa; phylum Chordata; class Mammalia; order Rodentia; family Dinomyidae; genus Dinomys; species Dinomys branickii. The sequence continues at coordinate 190,618 of PVLD010000723.1, forward strand.
AAGATGGGACAAGTAGAAAACATAAACCAAGATGGTAAATTTAAGCCAAACATATCAGTGATTATGATGAAAATAAATGGTATCAACACTTCAAAGTAAAAGGCAAAAATTTCCAGACTGGAAAAAAAACAAGACTAAATTCTGTTGTCTATTTAAAAAAACCTCATTTTAAATATGAAGATACAAATAGGTTAAATGTAAAATAAGGGGAAACATAGCACACGGATGTTAATTTTGAGAGTGTTGGCTACATTCACATCAGACAAAGCAGATGTCAGAACAAGGAATCTTAGTAGAGACAGGAGGGGCATTTTATGAAGGTCTGATTCTCAATCTGGTGGAAGACACAGAGCCCATCACTGAGCCTTCTAGAGCATTTTTCCTGTTCTATCAAATGGGTCTAAACATGTCTGCCTCTCAGAGTTAGTATTGGTTTCCTTGTTTTTTATGTAGTTGTCACAGTTTTCTTTCTCACGAGTGAAGTCCAGATGCTGTGATCCCTTTCCCCATAGCACACAGCCCATTTTTTCCTAGCTCTTCCCCCCCCCGGGCTGCTCCACAATTATTCATGTCAGCAGTGACCCCCTTGGGTACCATAAAACAGGCTGGTAATTTTATTATGAACTCTAAAAACCCTCTCTTACAGCTATTGGGAACCCAGGTTTGTGAATTATGATCCACTCAGTTACTGGAAGTATATACTGGGGTTGTGGGGACCTGGTCTCAGGCAGAACTTTGGAGACAAGTATCTTGTTCCTTCTGAGGTCCTTGAAAGGGGATCTCCTTGGTTTTTAAGAGAATGTGTTATTTCTGGACCTGGACTTTTGGGTTTGAGTAAGATATACACCAAGCATTATTTAAGAAATAAAATTCAAAATACCAAATTTAAAGAACTTTTCTATTGAGCAATTATTTGCCAAGTTTTAAAAGATGTTGAAAGAAGTATTTTCTCTGTGCAATGGCAAGACCTCTGGGCTTCACAATTGTGCAGAACCAAATTAAAATCCCACATTGGCCACTGTGTTCATTGATTCTATGAGTGTTTCTGAGCACCTACCTTCTTGTGGAGAATGGAGGACATTAAGGACGTCCCTGCCTTCACAAGGTTTATGTTTTCGTGATGGAGACAGTAAGTACCAATGAATAGGTTGCTTTGGTTTGAATGTCCCCCAGGTTTTACATGTTGAAAATTCAGTCCTCAATACCACAGTGTTGAGAGGTGAAACTTTTGGCAGATAACTGGGTCATGATGAATGGATTAACCCATTTATGGAGTAATGGCTTATTGTGGCTGGACTCATATAAAAATGAGCTCTCTGTAGCCTGCTTGATCCGTCTTTCCATCTGACTCCCTCAGCCATGTTACGATGCAGTAACATGACAATTATTAGACTTCCCAACCTCCAGAGCCATGAGTGAAGCAAACTTCTATTGTTTGTAGGTTACCTGGTCTCAGGTATTTTGTTATAGCAACAGAAAGTGGACCAAACCATAAATTAAATAAATAAGTCCATAGGTTGACAAAGGTCATGAAGAAAATAAAGAAATGTGATAGAAAGAATGTAGGTAGTCAGGACAGTGACACTTGCTGACAGTGTGAATTATGAGATATGAGACCTGAATGAAGGAGAATACAGCCAAGGGAAAATGAAAGAGAAACTCATTCCAGGCAGGGAGAACAGCAAGTGCAAAGGCCCTGGGGTGTCTTGTTGGAGGGCTTAAAAACCCGATATTTAAGGTAGGTGAGAGGATGATGAGATAGAGGGGGGGAGGTCCTGGTCACAGAGAACCTTGTAGGCATGGCACATGGGTGATGTAGGTCCCTTGAGGGTTTGAAGCAGCCATTTCCCACAGGTGGGTGTGCCTATGTCAGTTTTTATATAAGTACCTTGAGCTAACCGATTGCACCACTGGAGCTCCTCTATGTCAGTTTTTAATCTTCCTAGATCCTCAGTGTCTTTCTTCATCTGTCAAGTGGGGCTGACACCAACCCTATCCTGTGGTATGGCTGGCAATGGGCAGCACAATGCACTTCAGGGGCTGAAAAGGTCCCTCAGACCTTGTAACCACCTGGCAGGTACTAGTCCTTACCTCCCTCTGTGCCTCAGTTTCCCCACTGGCAATGAAATGGCCATAGTGGCCTTTGTGTCATTCTTGGTACTCATGAAAGGAAGCAGAGTTCTAAAGAGAAAACTTGGAGAACATTATTCCAGTATAAAGATAAAGTATCTTGGAAATTGTGTTGTAAATCATTGCTGAAATAGGATTCCATTTATAAAAATTCAATTTGAGAGCAATTTTCTCAGGAACACACACTCCCTGTGAGGAGTAAGGTCAACCTGTAAGCCACGCTGTCCTTTTCAGACGCTCCCTGCATTTCAGCCCATAGGCCTGGGCAGTGTTGGGGATCGTCCAGGGGTGGTTATCCACGGCCCCTCCATACAAGGGCTCTCTGACCTCATGCTCTGCCTGGAGGACCCTTTAGCTTGGGGCCAGGCAAAGTGGAGAGACAAACCTGTATGGAACAGGGATGGGACTCAGGGAGTCTCAGATTCCATGGGAAGCCCCAGGAAGCCTCAGCACCAGCCTTTCTGATGCCTGCTTGCCACGAGATCTCCAGAGAGCCGTGATTCCAGGTCAGACTGCGGAGTGTCAGGAGAGACAAAGGAGACAGTGGGTGGATCTCACCACAGTCCTGAGTTCAGAGGTGGCCTTGGAGTCCTGCTCTTCAGCACTTCTCCAGGCAATCTCCACCGACTGACCACAGTTGACAGGCGAGTGACCTCTTTGCCATACCTGGTCCCTGTTACTCCTTTAAATGGAGCAAACTGAAACCCAGAGATGGGAGGTGACTTAGTCATATTTCTTGTCGCTGGGAAAATATACCCACACTGACAACTTAAGAGAGGACAGGTTTATCTTGGTTCACATTTCAGTTCATAGTTGGCCAGCTCCAGGGAAGAAAGGCACTGTGGAAGGGTCTGGCGGAGGAGAGCTGCTCCAGGCATGGTGGCCAGGAAGTAGAGAGCAAAGTGAGGTGTGGGAGGGAGATACGTCCTTGCAGGCCACGTTCTCAGGGACTGCCTTTTCTGACTAGACCTCATCTCTTAACAGTAAGTCAGCTATAAGCTCCCAAGATGCATTCTCCTTCTAAAAGCCCCACCTTTGAGCATATGGGGCTTTGGGGACCTCCAAATACACAGCACACAGGAAGTGATTGGCTAGGGGCACACAGCTGATACAGGGCAAAGAGGCCAGTCCCTGGGTTTCCCTTGTTTACTCCAGGTTAGGAAAGGCTTCTGGGAAGAAATAGGTCATCTCCACATTACCAATAAGGCCACAAAGCAACACTGGTGCTATAGCAATGGGAGAGGCTTCTGGGATTGTAGTCTTAGCATTCATATGATCAAGTGCATTTACTCCTTTATAGTCTACAGTATCCTGAGAGATGTGGTCTGGGGGCCTCTGTGACCTCCCTCATTTTCAACCCTGGGGTCTGATGGACTTTAGAAGACTGATGTATCCTTTGTCTGGGGCCAGAGGGATTAGTCTGTGATGGACAGTTAGATTAGTCAAGGCCAAAGAGACGCTGTCCTCGGGCAAGTTCTGCCTGTGATCTGGCTTGGCTGCCAATTCACTGTTTGACCGTGAGCCCATGGCTTCTCACTGGGCCTGCTGTATTCAAACTTGAAAAGTGTGTGTGTGTGTGTGTGTGTGTGTGTGTGTGTGTGTAGTCACAGCAAGATCATTGTTTTTACACCAAGTTTGTTGGAACTCTGGGAACTCTAAGGTAGGGTTTCAGAGCATAGGGATCCCCCTACCGCTCCTCAACATATGCTTTGTCCAGACATATGCTTCCCTATCTTCTCCCTGCCTTCTGAGGGACAGTTGGTTGAAAGAAAGGGGATCATATCTGGAAGAATATGGTAACCTAGGGGACAGGCCATCTTGGAGACTCCTTCCACCTCTCCCATCTCTAATATTTTAAAACCTGCAGGAGCTGAGAGTTGGGGTCACCTTTTGATTGGCACAACCCAATTTTCCAACAAACATTTATTCAGGACCTACTGGGTCAGGTCAGTGAACTCTGTCTGAAGTAGTCCATGGGTTTAAAAAAAAGTATGCAAATACGCTCAGTGTGAAGACTCTGGAAAGGGAACATCATGAAGACCTAAGTGAAATCCATACATTAGTTCCACCAGAGCTCATCACTACCTGTAACTTCAGCAGACGTCAATCCTTTCTCTCTGGATGCCCAGCCAACAGCCCAATGCCAGAGACAAGGTAAACAGTCCAGGGACATTTGCAGAGTGACTGAATATGTGGAAGGACCTCATCAGATGACAACAATCACAGAGTAGAGAACCCCGGAGCTGAGCAAGCCATGGGGCCACTTCCTTTTTAGCACTTCCGCACTGCACAGGGTGCTTTGGGTGAAGGGTGTCACGGATACAAGCTTGGAACATACTTTTTAGTGTCCTCCTTTGGAGAAATACAATCCGTGTGAAACCTGTCTAACGCAACATTTTCTGATCACTTGGCTTGCTAAAACAGTTTTTCTTTTTAAATAAAACTCCCTCCCACCCAGTCCACTTTGGGAGCTGTGGCTGGCTGGCCCAGAGTCCTCACTGTTCAGGCCAAAGGCTGAGGTCTGGAGCAACCAGGTAAGTGTCTCTCACCTGGATCATTGCTCTGTGGCAGGAACATCTTTTGCCCTGCCCCACCGTGCTTCCTGACTCCCTGAGTTCTGGCTACTGAAGCATCAGCAGCCCCCTGAGTTCTGGGTGAACTCCTACATATCAGCACATACTTTGTAGCCCACAGCCCCTGGAATCTGAATTCTGCCAAGTGGTTTGGGAGCAAGTTTCCTTCGCAGGTCTGCGTGGGTCTGGGGTCAGCCCCAAAGGAGGCGCTGGGAGAGAGCCAGGGCAGGAGGCCTGAGGCAGGCCAGGGAATTTCAGGCATGTTTCTTCAGTGCTTTGGCCCGGCCTCCATTTATTTCGATTGAACCTTTTAGTAACCATCTGCTCTTAAACTAAATGGAAAATTGTCCTCCTACTGCGATGGCAGCTCCCTCAGATGTTTTTAATAAAAAAAATCTATCATTTTAATGCAGACAGCTCAGCTAATAAAAAAGATCTGTGCCATTAGTAATTATCCTACAAATATAATGCAAACTAGCAGAGAGGTCTGCAGGGGCCCCACGGCCGGGAGTGGTTCTTTCCTGGGTCCAGGCTGAGCGGGATGGCCCTGCACTTGTGTGAGAACAGGGGAATGGAAGAAGAGCAGAGCTTTGAAATCACAGAGACCAGGGCCCAGCAGAGGGCCAGGGAGGGGCTGCAGCCCGGATCTGGGGAGCCGTAGAGAAGGTAGGGGCAGCAGGTGTAATGCATACACCCAGGGCCGCAGTCCTGAGTGCTAACCACTGCCCCCACCCCCTAGGGCACTACTGACCCCATGGATCAGATCCCTGCCTGGCCCTGAAGTCAGGCCCACACCTGTCATTCCCATCCAGATGCAAAAGCCCCATAACCTCTCCCAGGCAGCTCTGGAGCGACAGGCAGGGCCAGAGAGAAGGGAGGCCGCCCCACCCCCCCTTCCCTACTTCCCAATCACATCAACAATTTCTCTCAGCATTGTTTCCAGTCCCATTAATATTCATAAGCGACTTTCCATTGTGTTTGCAATTTTCCGGCAGACAGACAGCCTGCACTCCCCCGTGTTAATAGGATGCAAAGCTCACCAGCTCAGATCTTATTAGCGAATCTCCATTAGATCCTGGGCCCTTCTGGGCTGCCTGATAGGCGCACTTCCCACTACCGGTGACAGCTAGAGCAGGTCTTAATCCAACGTGACTTTCAGTCCCTACCACAGAGACAGTGCAGACAGGAACCCGGGCAGGAGAGGACTGAGCCTAGCTGGGGCTCCCTTGGGTAGCTAGGCAGGGAGGCCCCCTGTGGATGCCTGTCTCTCTACCCAGAAAGGGGCACCTCACCTATTTCCTTTTTCAATCGCTTGCCCTTTCATTTCTTCAACAAAACAATTACAAGTGGACCCTCTATGCCAGGCCCAGGCTAGGTGCTGGGATGTGGGTGTCATGCTTCCTCTCTCCACAGTTCTACAGGTGGTTGGGAGGCAGCTGTGCTTCAGGACAATTGTCCCGCGGCAGTTGGGGATGCCAAGGTGCTTAGGTCTGCAGAGATGGGCATCTAAGTCAAGCAGGGCTTAGCTACACCTAGGAACAGCTGAGCAGAACACGGAATGTGTGTGGACAGGGAGCGGAGATGGGAAACATTCCTATGTCTGGCTTGGACTTTCTGGTGCTTGCTGGCTGCATGACTTTGGCCAGGTCTCTCTCCCACTCTGTGCTGTGACTTTCCCCACCTGTATGGGGAGCAACGTGCTAGTGTAGCTGTTCCTATCACCTATTTGGGGAGTGCCAAGTTACCCCCAGCCTTAACTTCCTTGAAATGAGCCTCAGTTTTTGTATTATTCAGAATAATCCTGATGTGCACAAAAGTGCTGGTGCTGCTGGACACATGCGCAACCTCATGGCACTGTAGCTGCTTATAAATGAGGGCAAGCATCGGGCAGAGAGTGGGGACCAGAGGGCTCTAGGCCACAGGGCTCCAGGCCTAATCTTCATCAGCCACTGAGGCCACCACGTGTGGACCGGGCTCACTGGTATGGTTGGGTAAATCCAGGTCCTGGATGAACAGACGGTGGCTGACGCCTGGGAGTAAAGAGCAGAGCTAATAAAATACCTGTGAAAGGGGAAAAGTTCACCTAGCTGCTTCAGTTGGTTTCAAGACTGAGGGTTTTTATCACCCACAAGTCTCCCTGGCATCTCTAAGGCAGCTGGAGCTGGGAGGCTTTGCCATCAGGGAGCCCAGGGTTTGCCAGGGAGAGGGCACGGCTGGGATGCAGGGGCAGCATGACATTGTTCTTGGAGGCCTGGTCTTTCTGAGTCACAGATCTCTCAGATGAGCTCTATCTCAGCTTCTGGGCAGCTGTGTGACCTTGCTCAAGCCCCATAACCTCTCCGAGCCACCTAAGGGGGTATGGGGACTAAGTGAGATGATCGAATAGACCCTCACTGACAGAGAGCGGTAACTGTGATTACTGTTTTTTGGGGAGGGCCTGCAGGAGTCCTTAGCTGGTGGGAACTGAGCTGTTTCATCTCTGGGTAAGAGGGTGGAGGCTGGATGTTATGCCCTTTGATGCCAGGTGGGCAGATCCCAGGGCAATGATCCATTGCTGGCCTCTTCCAGCTCCTGGGGACTGATGACAACCTTTGTCTTGCAACTGTGTCCCTCCAGTCTCTGACTTTGTGGTCACAATGCCTAGTCCTCTTCTGCCTGTGACAACTCTTGGGGGTAAAGAGCGGAGCTCATCTTCATCAACTTCATCTTATAAGGATGCATGTGATTGTATTTAGGTCCACAGTGAGCATCTAGGACACTGGTGGTGAACCTATGGCATACATGTCACGGGAGGCTGTTTGTGTCATTGAAGCCCTAACTGAAGCGTTACTGATCTAGGATAATGTCTCCATCTCCAGGCTGCTAATTAAAGATGTGCTGGTGCATGCCTGTAATCCCAGCATTCAGAAGACTGAGGCAGGAGGATCACCACAAGTCTGGGGGCAGTACAGGTGACATAGTGAGTCCAAGGCCAGCCCAAACTACATAGCAAGACCCTGTTTCTAAAAACCAAAAAGAAAGATTGTTCATTAACAACACCTGCAAATTCCATCCCTTCCCTTCCTTTTTTGGCACAAAAGGTAGAAGTTGCAGGTTCCAGGGATTAGGAAGTGAGTATCTTATGGGGGCCATTATTCAGCCTATCACATCATTAAATTTTCATTTTAGTTAATTTTAAACTTAATGAAGAGTGGCAAACTAGTGCAAAGAGTTTCCATGTGCCCTTCACTTAATTTCTTTTAATGTTGTACTCTCACATAATCATAAAACATTTATCAAAATTAGGAAGTTAATCTTGTTACCGTATTATTTACTGAATTTCAGAATTTGTTCTAATTTCCTATTTTCCCACTCATGTTCTTTTCTGGTTTGAGGACCTGGTCTAGGGCGTCATGTTGTCTTTACCTCTGTGTCCCTCCCCAGTTTCCACCAGGCTGTGCTATTTCTTGGTCTTTCCTGACCTGACACTCTTAAAGGGGACTGGCCAGTAATTTTTTTTTTTTTTTGGTACTGGCAATCAAACTCAGGATCTCAAACTTGCCAGGCTGGCACTGTGCCACTGAGCTATGTCCCTGGCCCAATTTTGTATAATAATTTTGAATTGGGTTTGTTGAGTGTTTTCATGATTCCATTGAATTTGTGTGTTATTAAGTTGGATGACCACAGAAGGATGTATGTCACCTTAGGGGTACCTGATGTTGGCATGGGATGGGGACACATAACTGGCGATGTCAACCTTTCTCCCTTGGCCTGGGTAACCTCTGCTGGGCCTGTCCACTCTGAGCTGATTATTTTCCCTTTATAATTACTCACTACTGGAGGAGGTCCTATATCTGTCCCTGTTTAAACTTACACCAGCTAATTCTATCCTCCTTCAAGGGATCTTATCTATGGCAAACACCACTGCAGTGTTCTATTTCCCTTCTATGTCTATGACTGAGATATTTTCCGGAAAGAAATGTTCACTTCTCCCACTGACTTATTCAGTTGTCTATTTGTGTCAGTATGGCCTCATGGTTGGTGAGTCTAACTCTTCAGGTTAGAAGTTGATACCATGTTAACTTTTCATTACTGTGACAAAATACTTGAAACAATCTAAAGGAAGAAAGGTTTATTATGGCTCACAGTTGCAGAGGCTCTAGTCCGTGGTTAGTGGCTCCATTGATGTGGGCCTGACATAAGGCAGAAATACTGTGGAGGAGCAAAGCAGCTCACCTCATGGCACCCAGGAAGCAGAGAGCAGGGCAAGAACCTGTGCCAGTCAACTTCCTCCTCCTCTTGTTCCATCCTGGCCTACACCCTACTGAGAGGTACCATACATGTTTGGGGCAGATCTTCACCCTATTTGCTGTCCCACAGGCCAGTCATCAGGCACAAGGGAAAGTGTGCTCTACTAATTTTTTAGGCGTTTTCCAATCCAATCAAGTTGACAAGATTAACTGTCACAAATACCTTTGTTATTTATCTTGTTCTTCAAGTCAGTCCAATTTTGGCCTTTGGGACCTTTTGATTGGTTGTTTTGTTTTGTTGACATGGGGTCTTGCTATGGAGTTCAGGCTGGTCCTGATCTCACTATGTAGCCCAGGCTGGCCTTGAACTCACAGCAATCCTCCTGCCTCAGCCTCCTAAGCGCTAGGATTACAGGCATGCGCTAGTATGCCTGGACCCTTGGGACTTTCTGAGATTTTTCTCCACAGCCCTTTCCATATACCCTTCTCTTTTCTTGTTTCCTTCAGTGTGCTCCTAGAGTGGGTGGGCCTCTCCCTCTGTGAGCCTTTCTTGGCCTCAGAAATTGGACCAGCTTTTGTGAAAGTGGCTTGAGAGATGCTGGGGGACAAGGACTCCATTACTGGCATAAAATATACCCAAAGATGGGGCATTTCTTGGGTTTTCTTCCCCCCTCAGCGCCTTTCCTCCACTACTTCTGGCTCACCGGAAGTCAGGCCTTTCCTTCCAGAGGAGCTCCTCGGGGGGCTGGGCTGTCTTGTTAGCAGTGTGGGGCCGGATGGGCTCAGTCCTGGTTCCAGAATTCCTGGGCATACATTGTAAACAAAGAGAACTTGCTAAATGTGCAACTACAGGGACTTTAAAATGTATGCATTTGTGAACCTCATATTTTCAGATAAGAATAAATATCCTCCAGCAAACCATATGTCCCCTTTTTCTGTTTGCAAGTAGGGTTCCTACGGTTTTTCACGCTGTTACGCCCAGGCAGCTGGGGGCCCTGGGGTTCAGAGCCCCTGCACCTCCCTGAGCTGTCTCTGCATGCCTGGGTGAGCAGACAGGAATAGCTCCCTTCCCTCACCACAGAAAGAGCCTGATGTATTAATGATCACATTTAACATGCTTCAATTTTAGTCCCTGCTTTAAATCTGGCACAATTGTTTTTACAATAAAGTCTGATTTTTTCCACAATAGGGTGCTGAGAGTATGTGCTTTCCATTCAAACTCAAAGAAAGCCCACTGCACTTACTAAAAAAAGGGAATTAAATACGAATCAGCCTTTGCTGCACTAAAAACCCACGCATCCCACTCAGAGGCCAGACTGTTCCGTTACCCCCCTCTGCTCCCGTTCCCGCACCTCCTGGGCCTCAGTCTTGTTCCACATGCTTTCCTGAGCACCTACTGTGTGCCAGCCTCCAGGATGGGGTGAGTGCAGCACACAGCCTCCCCGAGGAGGGAGAAGGGACCACACACACGTTGTGGGCGGAGGCTGGAGACGGGTGAGCCAGACCCAGACTCATGACACAAAGCCCTGGGGCCAGGGTTTGCCAGTGTCCACTCCCTAGTGATTGCAGGCCTCCAGGTTCCCTGGAAGTCACCCGGTCTTGAGCGAGGAGTGTACTTTCTTTCCAAATCCTTTTCGATCCTGACTCCGCAGGAGAAAGTCTGGTGGTGCCGGCATGTCTTTAACACTGTCCCAGCCCTTGCTGATCTCCCACTGTTCCGTCTGAACAGGGCACAGAAACTCTGAGGAGACTTGGCTCCCTCCCCCATGCCAGAGGCACTGTGACAGAGAAGCCAGGTTTACAAAGGTCAAGGGGCTCAGCCAAGGCCACGAGGTCAGTGGAGAAGACCCAGGCATCTAGTCCAGGCCTAGGAGATGAGTAAGTGGTGAATGGACTACAGGTGCTCTGCAGGGTACTGGCACTTGGCTGGTGCCACCTTCGGTCATTAGAGTAAAGCAATACTGTGTCTGCAGATCTACCACCAGCGGGGTGAGTGCTCTAAGCCCTCGGGTCCCCACTTTCCTACAGTGAGTGAGAAACCTTTCAGGGGCTCAGTGCTGAGTGGAAGGGGTAGCCGTTGGGCTTCAGGCCCAAGCTTGGGTGAGATGGTTACCTTTGCACTTGGCTTATTAAGGGAGGGTTGTCAGAGAGGCCAGGACAGTAGGAGTTGGGTGCCTTTGTGATCTGTGGAGCAGTCTTGTCTCAGCACGGTCCCATGGAGCTCTGGAGTAGGGACTGCATTGCAGTGTGGTCCCCCCAGGGGGAAGGGGCTGCCCCACTACAACCACACACCCACCCATTATCAGTTATGGGCTGCCCCTGGGGCAGGTAGGGACCGACCTCCCTGCCGTCTCAGAGTGAGGTGGCTCCGCCTACAGGGACATTGTCAGAGCAGGGGTACAAGGGAGCAGTGGCACCACTGGGTGGGCCCTGGCAGTGTCTGCCACATACCCGTCGGCTTTGGGGACAGTCACAGATTCCTCCTGCAGCTGTAGCCTCAAGGCTTAGGTGCTGGGTTGCCCAGGCAAAGGGCCTGTTACTGTTTACACCACAGGTGTCCTCCTGAAGCCTCCTGCGATCATAGGTGGGACTTTTGGCAGGTAATCACATTGTGGGGGAGATTATAAATGACTTCCTGTTGGGAGGGCCTGGTTGGAAGAGCTGGGTGCCTGGGGGTTGTGACCTGGACGGGTTCGTTTTGCTCTACTTCCTGCTGCCATGTGGTGAGTAGTTCTCCTCTACCAGGCCCCTCTGCCAGGCGGTCGTGCCGTGGAGCCAGTAGTATGGACTGAATCCATGGCCGATTGTGAGCCAAAATAAACCTTTCCTCCAGATAGTTTATCTGAGCAACAAAGAAAATAACTAAGACAGGAGCAGACCCCAAAGGGACCTCATCCTTCCCTGAAGGGAAGCAGTGGAGGGACAGCTATCCTGCCACACAGTGGGCCATGAGCAAACGGGAAGAGCAGGTACCGCCAGGGCAGCATGTGGCAGGAGCCAGTGGATCTAGGTTTTTGTAGCCCATAAGTGAGACAAATGCATGTTTGATGGAAATGGAATTCCAGAGGATGAGGCCTTGTTGGCCTGATGGTGAAATACAGTGGCCGTCTGACCCCACCGAAGGATAAATCTGCCTGGTGTGCTTTTCAGCTGGAGACCTGGAAGCCGCTTTGACATCTCAGCTTCTCCAAGAGTGTGGACAGGATATTTATTTTTAGGTGGAGCACTGAGATCCCAAGGTCATCCTGGCCCTGTCTCCTCCCCGGCCCCAGTACCATCTCGTGCTGGAGTGACAGGCCAGCCCTGAGAGGGAGGGAAGAAGCACCCCCTCTGTCTCCTGGCCTTCTTAGAGGGAAGGGGAGCAGGCAGTGCAATGCTCACCCCATGAGGAAGGGGTGGGCAGACCTGGGTGAGGACCCTGGCCATGGACTCTTACTGTATGACCGTGGGGAGATGTCCCCTGCTTTGGACTCACCTTCTTCTTCTTTAAAATGGGCTAATAATAGTACAGACTTCAAAGGGCTGTGGGATGAGCAGGGTGCTGGCACATGGCTAGTGCCACCAGCTGTCATTAAAGCATAACAGTAAAGTACCTACAGGCCTGCTGCTGGCTGGCCGAGGGCCCTAAGCTCTTGGAGCCTCAGTTTCCTCGTCTCTCAGCTGGGATAAACACCCTGATCTCAGAGCTGTTAGGCTGATAGGGATCAACGCAAAACTCCTTTAGCTTACTGAACAATAGTGGTGGAGGTGGTAATAGTGTGATGAAGTCAGATTATGACATGAAATTAACCCCTTCCCATGGGGGCCTCCTCACCTTCCTCCTGCTGAGTGGGCTACCTTGCTGATTCTTTCTAGCAGTTATTGATTGCTCTTTAACAAGTCACCCCAAAATTTGATGACTTGAAATGACAGCAGTTGTTTTCTTAGTTACTTTTTCTTTGCTGAGACAAAATACCCAATACCCAAAGTTAAAGGAGGGTATTTATGTCTGTCTGTCTGTGTCTATTTATTGCCACCACTGTTTATTTATGTAGTCCCCAGCTAAGGACAGAACACTAGAGCAGAGTCACAGTGCAAAGCAGCGCCTGCCCTTATGGGGCTCACAATCTGATTAGAGAAATGACTGGTTACGGAGAAGGAGGGGCCATAAGAAAGCTCACGCCAACAAGTGCCACAGGACTGCGAAGGCGGCATAGTTTACAAATGTGAGATGGACTGGGAGTCACGCTCTGACCTAGTAAGTGGGGCGATGGCTCTGAGCTTATTACCCCAGCAAGAGAGGATTTAGAGGTCGTCTGCAATGGTTCCCATCATGATTTGGATCAAAAGCAGAGGCAAGCTCTCCCAAGGAGTAGCTTCTTTCCCTGTCACAACACCTATTAAGGAAAAAAGGAAGAAAGAAGGGAGAGAAAAGTGTATATACATATGCACAAGACAACTAAGATAATTGTATTACTAACTTCTATTGGTGTATTGAAAGGAACAGTTAGTGCTTGTTTGATCAATTTTGCACACCTATATCTGGTAATCTGAATAACTACTTTGAGGATAACAATATACAACATAACAACCATTGTTAATTTCCCATCATCTTGTTTTGAAATTCTGTATCATTTTTATTGTTTATTCTCTTTAAAAGAAAAAAAAAGTTCTACTGAGGAGGTGGTACCAAGTGAGCGGGACAGGGACAGAAGGCAGAGGAGGCATTTCAGACAAAGCGAGCAGCACTGAGGCAGGCGGATGCATGGGCGTTGGAGGGCAGAGGAGACAGGTGTCACGTGAACAGTAGTGTGAGGTAAGCAGGTGGCTGGAAGCCAGCCACGGTGGCCTTGGACAGCATCCACACAAGGGTGAGCTGTGGGCCTCACGTTCACCTCCAGCAGCTACAGTACATGATTCCAGAGCAAAAATACCACAGAATGATGGGGGTAGCTTACCAAATGTCTCACTCTTTCTAGCAAGTATAAAACAATGGAACATCAGAGCTGTACAGTTCAAAATGGACACCAACGAGCCATCCCAATGCTCAAAACGTAAGTCAGCTCCAAGTTTACATTCGAAGGAAATATAACGAGGCCTCTTAATTCTGAAGGACGTTTGCCACACTCTGTTATCCAAATGATTCCAGAGTTTTTTCTCTGTTCTGCTCCAAACACTGGAAATGAGTCAAAGTGAGTCAGCTGAGGTCTCTGGCATGGAAGAGCCACAGCCTGGTAGGCGACGGCCACCTGACACGGCCACCTGCGTGGTACATGGAGGCACAGTGTCCCCAGTACGTGTCAGGCTATCATGCGCAGAAAGATGGAGCCTCTTGTCTGAGGGAGTTTTGGAAAGGGCTGGAGGAGACAGGGCGGCTTTCAGGGACGGAGAGTGGGCTGAGAGGCACAGGCAGCGTGTGGGGGTCAAGGAGGGAGCTAGTAGCACGCACACCCAGACTTACCCTCACTTAAATGGCTTGAAGCCTCTACTACGCTGGCTTTAAATGAGGAAGGGACAGGAAAGAAAACAAGCACCCAGGGTCTGTCAGTTACCGGAGGCCCTGCTCGGCAGACTTAGGGTCCCACCCTTGCCTCCCCTCCTCACCCATCTGTCCCCCTTCCTTTAGGACCTGTGGGGAAAGATTTACTTATCTCACAGCTGTGGAGCTTTCAGTCCATGATCAACTGGCTCCAAGGTGGAACAGCTCCGCAGAGAGCAGTTCATGGTGGGCAGCAGGTGCCAGAGCCTTTATGCCCCTGTTATCTTACCCAGACTACTCAGGGGGGGCAGCACTCGCACCCACAATCCTAGCACCTTTGATCCTAGCGTTGCACCATGAGTCAATCCCTGTATCACACACTGTAGATCCAGCCACCTCTAAAAAGCCCCACTTATGACCACATGAAGATTTGGGGGGACACCTAGATGCATGCCTCAGTTTCTGGGGTTCAGAAATTCAGACAGGGTGAAGCAGGATGCCTTGCCCCTCCCAGGCGATGTCTGTGGTGTTTTTGACACTTTCTCACTGCCAAGACCCAATAGCAGACACCTGCAATTTAATGGAAGAGAGGTTTATTACTGTGGCTCCCAGTTTGAGGCTACATGCAGAAACAGCACGGCCCAGGGCCTGTCATGGAGGAGGCTGCTTACGTCATGGTAGCCAGGAAGGAGAGAAGGGAGGAAGGGAGACAGATCCTGCGAGGCCACACGCCCAGTGACCACCTCTTCCCCCAGAACCCACCTCCTAACAGCAAGCCAGCTCTCACCCCACAATCCAATCACCTGCCATAAGGCTTTGGGGGCCACCTTAGATCTAAGATTTGAAGACTTGGGGCTCAAGTCTGAATCCCAACATCCAGTGGCCAGTGTTGCCAACAGGCAAACAGGAAGACAGAGAGACAGAGACAGAGAGACACAGAGAGACACAGAGAGACAGAGAGACAGACAGACAGAGCTTTTTAGGGCCTAGGTGCAAAACCCACAGGCACCATTTCTGCTTCCTCCTGTTGGCTGAGAAAGTTACAAAGGTCTTTTCAAGCTCAAGAGGAGGGGATGCAGACCCACCCCTTGATGGAGGAGGCCATTGCTCTATTGTAAGAAAAGAGAGAGAGAGGGCATGTTTGTTTGAAGCATGAGAGAGGGGAGATCTGTGTGGAAAGTCAATCTCTCTCACTCTCCCATTTCCAACCTTTTACACCTGAACCATTCATTTCAAGGGCACAGACCCAAGCCCAGCAGCCCTGCATGTACAAGGGGTGAGATGTCAGCAGAAATCTGTCCTACCCTTGCTTATCTTGCTATTTGAAAGTTTCTCCTCCAAAATTCAAGGGTCACCAATGTGGTGGTATTAAAAGAAAAGATCCCCCTCCCAGAAAACCTGCCAGCTCCTTGAGTTTAAACCTCTCAGCCTCTAGAATTATGAGCCAAATAAACTTCTAGTCTCTATAAGTTAGTCAGTCTCAGGTGTGTTGTTATAGCAGCAGCAGGGGACTCAGATTCTGTCCCACCCAGGTGATATTTCTGCTGTGGAGTGTGCCTTTCCATTGGTTCCTTTGGGGTGGGCAGGGCCCCAGATTATGGTTTGCAGCTGTTGGGCTGGCAGTCACTGGAGGTGAGGTGTCTCTCTTTATTCTTGCTCTATGTAAGCAAAAGATTATTTTTGGCCAGGGGTTGATCTTGACTGGTGTCAGTATTTCCCAGAGAGGATTTTGTACACAGGATTTTGTCCAGAAACAGTGAGCTTCAAGTTCTAGGAGCCCTTGGCTAGGATTTCTATCACCCTACTACTGCCCCCAACCCATCCATTTCCTCTATGCCTCAAGAAATCATTATGTCCCATGAATTTGATCTCCTCCATAATATCCATATCCTCAGTATTCCTTATCCCTAGGTCACTGCTGCAGACACAGTCACCTCTCCTTCAGCACCTTCCTCCTCTGCATTCACCTCTCTGTCCTGAGGTCTGTCCTTCCCACTGTCCCCTCTGACCCATACAGTCTTCCTAAAGCCTAGCACCAAGCTGTCACCGGCCTTGACCATCAGCTCGCATGACTCTCTGTCCAGAACACTCTCCCTCCATTCTTCTGGCTTGTTTCTAGTTATCTCTGACATCATGCCCTAGTTCCCATGGCCTCCTTGCTGTGTTCTTCCTCAGTAGCCAGGTCTAGATCTAAAATATTCCCCCAAAGTCTCCTGTGTGGAAGGTGACTGGATTGTGGGGGCACCATACCGGCCAGTGGACTTGTGCATCAGTGAGTTCAGAGAAGTGGCTTGGTTAGACGTGGGTCCCTGGGGGATGTGACCTGGCCGGGAGTATTCTTGTCCCAGGCTCTCCCTTTCTTTCTCTGCTTTCTGATCACTATGACATGAGTAGTTTTCTTCCACCAGGTCCTTCTGCCGTGCCACTTGTGCCTCGGGGCCAGCTGACCGTGGACTGAACCTACTGGAAACTGAGTCAAACAAACCTCTCCTCTTTCAAGAGTTGTGGGTGTTGGGTGTTGTGTCTCAGCAACAAGAAAGCTGACTAGCACACAGGACGTCCTCTAGTGTCATGCCTATCACACTGTATTAATGAACACTTACTATGTGCCCAGCCCTGGGCTCAGAATTCCACACACTGACCATCCCTTTTGCTTTCCCTCTATGCTCCTAACCAACTTTTTTCATCCAGTTGTTACCACTTTGAAAAGTTACATCATCTGGGTACTTGGGAACTTATTGTTTGTCCTCTGCTGGATTGTCAGATCCTTGAAGGGAGGGATCATGCCTACCTTATGTACTTTGGACTCACTGCTCAGCTCATAGAAAACTCTCAACTGTTGTCAGTGGAGGGAAGGAAGAGACCTGACATTGGGGAAATTTGGTCAGCAGTGCTTACTGGTTTTACTCTGGCCTTCCAGCTCCTTTAGACTGGACAATGGTGGGCGAGGAAGGGAATGCCTTTTGGATGACAGGGTTCCTGAGATGTGTATTCCTTCTAAGAACTCCAGAACAGCTGCTTGCGGCTCTCTTGTTATAATCCTCCCCAGGGCCATGTAGTTCTCTGTATCTTATCAGGTGCTTCTCTGTCTCACTGGAGCTTCTCCATGACACCAGGAAACAGGAAGGGTGATGATCTGTTTCCGGTTTTATAAATGAGAAAATGGAGGCTCGTGGAGGATGCCTTAGTCCCTTTCTCATTCCTGGGAGAAAAAGCCTCAGCACCTACTAGTTACAAGAGGAAAGGGTTATTTGGCTTATGGTTTCCCGTGGGTTCAGTCCAAAGTCAGCTTGTGCTGAGCAGAAACAGCATGGTGGCAAGGCTGGGTGGAACAAAACTGCTCCACCTACGGCAGCCAGGAAGCAGAGAGAGAAGGGAGGGACGGGGACAAGAGTACCTCCCTCCAGGTCACACCTGCGACCACCTCCAGCCAGGCCCATACTCCTGACAGCACATTCAGCTATAGAGTGGATTCACTCATTGCTGAGTATGACCCCCATGATCCAATCACCTTCCACACACATGGAGCTTTTGGAGATGCTTTGGGTGTAAACAGAGGCCAGGAGGCCAGCCTATAATGATGCAGCTTTTGGTCCGGAACAGAGAGCTAGGACTCTTGACTCTTGCAGAGAGCTCTTTCCCTTCCACTCCCCTTTATTACCTCTGGGGCCACACAATCGTCAAATCTCTGATTGCCCAAGTTGGTTGGAATCTTAGAGACTGTATTTCCCACTAAGCATCCATGAGATGGACACTCACAAAGGGAGACACAGCTGCCCAGTACCCTGTGACGAGCAAGTGAGGAGTGCAAGTGACACTCCAGGTGTCCTCAGCCACACCCTGGAGGGGTGGCTTCCTCCCCAGCCCTCTGTGTGGCCCATCCAGGACCTAGCAGAAAGTGGTTAGCTGTCAGAGCCTGAAGGTTATTTTCACAGATGACTGTTATGATATGTTCTTGGCCTAGACACTTTCCATAAAATCCTGGCCAGCCGAGCAGATGGGCATCTGTCATTGTCATAACAAGGAGGCTGTGGGACTGGCTGATCAGGCACTGCACTGAGAACAGCTCAGAACACCGGGCAGGAAGAACAAATGTGTCCAGGGCCAGGGCTCTGTGCTCTGGAGAAGGGACTTCAGCGGCAAACAGATATTTCAGAACTCGGGACAGCTCCAAAGAGGGCAGTCACTCTTTGGGGGAAACCGAGATCCAGAGAACTTTACGATCAGAGGCCTGGCTTCCGATAGCATGGGTAGGGGTGTTTCAAAGAGAGGCACTGATTTTCTGAAAAAGAAGCAGTGTTCATAGAAGCAAGGTGTGAGTTCATTTTTATTTTATTTATTTACTTATATTTACTTTTTGTGGTGGTACTGGTACTAACAGAGACTTCACACTGAGCTACACCTCAGCCTTTAATTTGTGTGTGTGTGTGTGTGTGTGTGTGTGTGTGTGTGTGTGTGTGTGTGTCAGGGTCTTGCTAAGTCGCTCAGCTATCCAAGCTGGGCTTGAGTTTGTCACCCTCTTGCGTTGGCCTCCCGTTGCTGGGATTATGGTTGGGAGCCCCCACACCCTGTTTAGAAAGCTAAAAGCTTTAAGATGAAGGAGACACATGATATGGTGAGAAAGGTGTGATTAGTTTGGAATATGGTGCAGCAATGATCCTTCATCTCTTTCCGCTCCACATTGTAAGCAGCAGGGTAAGGAGAAGGAGGGACGGAAGGGGGAGAGGATGAGAAACAAAGGGGGAAGGAGAACGGACAGGATGCAGAGTGAGGGAGACAGAGGCACACAGGAGAGGAGGTGAAAGATGGAGAGAAGTGGGGTGAGGGTTCAGAATAACGGGAGGGAGGTTTCACTGGCCCTGGGATATTGTTAATAATTCTCTTCCTGTCCCTGACATTGTCAGGACTCCGGGCTCTGTGTAGGAGTCCCTCTTATTCCCGTTCTTTCCCGTGTAGTGAGCAGATTAGGGTTCTTCAATGGCTCATTATGCTTATAGCTCTAGAAAGGCAACTCTGATTAGGGCTATTGTGTTGGTCTGTTAGAACCATGTCCCTGGGGCTACAGTCAGCAGAAATTCCCATGGGAGGGGCTCAGCCTCCTTGTGTGATAATGAGTAGCTGCTCCCTGGAGGACTGATGTCCTACCACCCCTCCTTGAAGGCAGAAGGTGAAGAACTGTCCCTGGGGATACTAGGCCAGAGGTCCGAATGGCCTTCGAGCCAGATCGATGGAGAGCAACAGGGGGTGCTCAGCCCAGGGGAGCCAGTGCATCAATCTTATGGATTCGGTGGCCTTTTAGTCCCTGTTTGAGAAGGTAGGGAAGTAGGACACCTCCTCCAGAGACATCTTCTTCATCAAAATAATGACAGTACAAAAGCTTGAAGGCGTTGAGTTTTCTGAATCTGGAGGATTCACTCATGCGCAATACCTGGCCGCCCATGTATGCTGGACAATAAGGTATGTCCTCTTAGCCAAAGGGTTCATGCTGTTACAATGAATTATGACTAATTAATCTGAGCTGTAGAATGTAATCACGATGCAATGTAGTATGAAGAGGGAGTTAATAGTCTGAGTTCATATCGCATGCCAGGCGGAGTGCCAGGGGCTTTCCACATTGGGCTGTGTGGATCACTGTTAGCAAATGCCCCCTTTCCTCTCCCCTGAGGTGTCACCTTTGTCCTGTCCCATCACATCTGGCCCAGGCACGTGCTTGGGCTTGGCCAATAGGAGGTGGGTGACGGAGGCAGTGTTTCTTGCACTCCAGTGGCTCCATTTTGAGCTCACAGGGCGGACCTGAGTCCAGCCCAAAGTCTGGAAGAGGACCACCTACCAGATGCCAGGCTGGATCACTGTGTCCCCCTGCCACCCTGCAGGTGCATGGTGTTGGCAGCCACTAATTTTGGGGTCATTTGTTTCGCAGCATTGTTCCGCAGTAACTCCTGAACACAGCACGTATTATCTCATTTAACCCCTGCAGCAACTCCTAGCAGTAGCTGCCCTAAATTTCTCCATTTTATAGGGAACTGGGGCTCAAAGAGAGGAAGTGGCTAAGTCAAGGCCACACGTGGCTCGTGCTCATTTGATAAGGGAAGGCAAGTGCCCTGTGGCCTCCCAGCTGGGCCCTGGCTGCTTCTCCAGTGGCCAGCCCCTGCCGGTTCCGCTGGAGCAGGGCTGGGGGCGGGGTGCCGGGGAGCTGAGCTTGGAAGCTCCTTCGAAGTGCCAGCAGGGGCTCCACGCCCCGCAGTTCCTGGAAAAGGTCACAGTTGGAGATTCAGCCCACAGAACAATGACATTTCAAGGATCAAAGAAAAGGTTAAAATATTCCTATAAATCTATTCTTGGGACTTTCAAGTATTTCCAGTGTAAAGGGAAAATGTCATTTCTTTCTCCCCTAGGAGTGAGCGGTGGCGGGTGGGCTTCGGTAATGGATCTGCTCTCTTCCCGTGGAGGACGAGCAGGGAGGAAAGAGGAACTTGCTCCAAGCCCCTCTGCATGGAAGTAAAGGCACAGTTAACCCCATACCTCATTTTTAAAATGGAAATTGAATCCCAAATGGCCCCCTGGAAAGCTTCCCCAAGGGCAGAGGTGAGCAGTGCAAAATTCCAGAGCTCTCTCTACCCTCTCTCGTAGGACCCTGAGGGCAGGTAGGGGACTGGAAGGTGACCTGACCAGTGGCCTCCTGAGCCACTGACCCTTCCATCCAGCTGCTCATGCCCCACGCATTGCTGTGGATGCATCTTGAGCTCCTCCCATCCACACCCCACCTTCCTTCGCCTGGACCCCACGTTCCTCTGAAAGAACTTATGCTTTCCTCCCCTCTGTTCAGCAAATGTGTACCACGTGCTGAGTGCTCTCCAAGACCTCACCAAGGCCTGAAATAATGGCCACCCTGGGCCCTGGGGCAGTTTGTAGCCAAACCAGAAAGTGGACAAGGACCTGTGGATGACTTACTGCTAATCAAGTGCTGAGGCAGTCAGAGGAGGGCATCAGGGAGGGCTTCCTGGAGCAAGCAGTACTTGAACCAGGCCAGGGCAAAAGGGTGCTCTTGCTAGAGGTGATGGTGTGTACAGAGGCCTGGCGTCCCAGGAGCAGGGCTTGGTGGGGGTGCGGGGATCACAGTGCACCATGGGGAACAGATGTCATGCTAACAGCATGACTTTCCATCAGGGGAACGGGTTGCCTGTGGGGGGGCGCGCCCCACAGTCTGCTAGAAGTTGTTATTCATAGTCCTCCAGCCGTCACTCACCTCCCACGGCCCATCAGTCACCGGGAGGCTGCCTCCTCTGCCTCCCGGACACCTCTCCTTCCCGCCCACGGCTGCTCTGGGCTGGGGCATCTCTGTGGAATGTGCCCTGGCCTCTGACAGGCTCATCCCGTGGTGGACCCCACCTCTGCCCAGCCGGAACGGACACTCATTTGGGCAATGGGGTCCCTTAGTGAGCTTCATCTGATGGCTTCAGATGCCTGAAGGAGGAGCTTTCGGTGCCCGAGTGTGACATCCAAAGCTGCTTGCGGCCAGAATTGCCACCTCTCCAGCCTTATGCCACCCTGTCCTAGTCACTCCTTCCCCTGGCCACCAGCTACAGGAACTCCCCAGACCCTTCTTGCCCGCTCCCCACCCTGCCTTTGAGCCTGGTTTCCTGCACCTGGTGGTCCCTCCCCTTGGGCTCCCGCGGGGAGCTGGAGACCGGGAAGAACCGATGATGGAAGGGCATCAGAAGGATGACTTCCGTTACTGAACATGGCCCCCAGTCTCTCTGATTTTCATGGTGTTGGAAATATGTTTCACACATGGATTGTTGTCTGGTGTCCGCTTTCTGCTGGAGCGAACATTTCCCTAGGGCAGTTGCTTTCTGTGCCCCCAGAGTCCAGAGTCACCAAGCATGAGTTGAGAGTTTGTGGGCTCCGTGAAGAAATGACCCATATGCACAGATGGTGGTGCAGAGGCTTGGGGCCACTCTCAGCATTTCTTGGCCTGCTCTGGGTGCCCCTCTGGGGCAGGGGCCAGGGCTCATTCCAAAGAGGCCCTCCGATCCCAGGAGAGACTCAGTGGTGAGGAAAAGGGGCGGTGGGAGCCCTTTGGGGAGACACCCCAGTGGCTGCCCGGGTCTGTTCCTGGCCTGGAGGTGAAATGCACATGTAGCTCCCACTCCTTCTAATGGGCACCAGATGACGGCAGCGGGCTGGTGGCTCAGCTGTTGGGGGCCGGGTGGCAGCCGGAAGCCATGAAACAGCCTCCAGCAGGGGCATGGGAGGTCGGCCTTCCCTGAGCAGCCTGAGCCGGGGAGGGAGCGCAGCTGGGGCAGCAGCGGGAGCAGAATTCAGGCTGGGGGCACCGCGGCTGTGCAGCCCTGGCTCAGCTGCCCCTCCTCTCATCCACACCCTGGGTTGCAGGGAGGGGAGCTGGCGCCTTCTGTGTGCCACACCTGCGCTCCCTGCTGCGGCGGGGGCAGCGGGGGGGGGGGCGGCTGCTGCCCCAGCACAGGGGGCTGGGGAGCCAGGATGGTGTCAGGGAGGGCAGGAGCGGGAAATCATGCCGAGCCCCTGTCCTGCAGAGCTGGGTCCTGGCCCTCAAGAGTGGGGCTGACTTCTTGGAGGCAGCGACCTGGATGTTCAAAGGCAGGGCCCGCTTCAGAGTCTCAGTCTGACTTCTGGGCCCTGCCCGGCCCCTGCTGGGCTGTGTGACACTGGACAATTCTCTGAGGCCTGTGAGTGTTCTCGGGGAATCGAGGGATGGCCAGTCCTCCTGGGGGGTCAGCATGAGGGGTCGGTGAGGTATCTATTGAGAGCGAAACACTTGACCCGTGGGAAGCTTGCTGAGCATGACAGGGCCGCACTTGAGGTCGGTGGAGGGCCAGCCTCATGGCGGGACAGTTGCTGGGGTCCTCCAGGGATGGCGGCTTTTGTTCTCATGTCCCAAAGATACCCAGCACAGGGCATCTAGAGCAATGAGCTCTTTGGGGGCCTGGAGACCCTGGTGGAGGTGCCCTCGCAGTGTGGACAGCCAGGCCCGGTCCGAGCCCAATCTGCAGCCAGCCTGCTTGGTCCTGTCTCTGGGCCCCCTCACTTCAGACGGCCTCGAGCTCAACACCGCTAGCCGTGAGTCTCAGGTGTTTTGTGTGGTAGGTGGACAGCAACAGTAACTGTCACCTTACTGAGTTGGCAAAGAAGAAATGAATACATGTGGGTAAAGCGTCTGCAGCCGGCCTGTCTGGGGGTGACCATGTAAGGGCTACCGAGCTGCTCCGAACTACCGAACTACCGAACTACCGTGCAGTAAGAGGAACACGCCCGCTTGGTTTTGAAGGTTTGTATGAAAGATCACAGTAAAGTATCACACTAATTTTTAAATATAGATCGCAGGTTGTCATGATGATTTATGGATACATTGGATTAAGTCAAATATGTTATTAAAACTAATGTCACCTGTTTCTTTTGACTGCCTTTCATGTGGCTACTGGAACGCATAACATCGTCTCTGTAGCCTGTGTAGTATGTTTCCACTGCTCGGTAAAGGTCTAGGTTACAGTAGGCCTGATGTAAAAGTTTGTTATTATCCAAGATTGGGTTCAAGGAGGGGATTTACTGCTTCCTGTATGATCTTGTGCAGATTAACTTTTCTAAGCCTCGGTATTCCTTTCTGTGAAATGGGGCTGATAGGATTCAATGAAATTGTGACTGCACCATGCCTGGTATTCAGCCAGTGTCCTTGTTGGCCTCGTCTGGCACCCTGGGTGTTGTGGGCAGGGCTGAGTTTCCACTCCAACGGACAGTTCCTGAGCCCTGAGTGGACCAGCCTGGGCCTGAGGCTGAGCCGTCTTTGCCAGGGACATGAAGGGAAGGGCCATGGCTGTTAATGGCAGCAGTGGCTCTGTCAGTTATTTGAGCCGACCTGTCTGTATGGATCCTGAAGACCAGTCCTATGGGCAGAAAGAGCCCTGAACGCTATAAAAGTGATTTAGTGGCCTCCCTCACTGGGGACAGCAGCTGGCCAGGGAAGTCACAGCAAATCTTGTCCTCAGGGCTCCGGCTGTGAGCTGGTGAGGGGTGGTGTGTGGAGGGCTCGGTGAGGGTGCAGCACGGAGGGGAGGCTTCTCTGGTCCTGCCATCTCCTCCTCCCACTGTCAAGTTGCTAGTGGTGCCACAACCGGGCTTGGGGAGGGGATGAGTGTGCCCAAAGTCCCAGCTCTGGTCCTCTTGAGGCCTGTCCACCTGTGTGACCGTGGACAGGTCACTTGCAGGGACCCCCGAGTCGGAAGTGACCCCAACTACTCCTGGGACACAGGCCTGGGCAGCCAGGGTGGCACACGGGTGTCCCCCTGCAAGCTAGGCTGGGTGAGGTTCAGAGGAGGACAGCTCAGGGCCAGTGCCCCTCCCCACTTGAACCCCTCCCCCCCACCAAAGACCACTCCTCTGTCCCTGAGTTGCCCCTGTTACAGGGCAGCCCCTACTCAGGACACAGGCACCCTCTCCTAGCTCCTGCTTCTGGGGCCTTGCAGCCTCCCTGGTGAGGCCACGCCCAGCCATCCCCACACACCGTGGCTGCCTCTGCATACAGCAGCCTGGGGTCTGAGGGCTAAACATGACAAGGGGTAGCAGAGCATCCTTAAGGCCTGGCATGGGTGGGCTCACAGCTTGGTGCACCTGCTTTTAGCAGACACTTTACACAGGCCCAGGCTCCTCCTCATGACGGGGAAAGTGGCAGGGGTCAGACCTGGATGCACTCTGCTGGGTTTATTCTGATGGGAACATGAGGTATAATCCCCTCCCTCTTTGGAAGCCCATACTTCTGTTCATGCAATCTCAGGGTTCCTAAGCCTGGTTGCTTCACACTTAATGTTGAACAGAATGAAAACCTTATGCTGTTTAATATCTCTTGTTACTGAGCCACTCTCCAGGTCCTCTTCCCTCAGTTTACCCTACGGCATTTATCTATTGGGTTCTCCAAATCTGTTGGCCTAGACAGGGTGGAGAGCAAAGCCTTGTGGCCCAACAAGCAGGGCCTCGCAAGAGCAAAGGCTGCAGCATCCTTGCCATCACATCACCCTTCCTCCCTGCTGGCCCAGCCCCATCTGATCTTCCTTGCTGTCTACTTGGGCATGGGCACAGGTCTAGGGATGCTGTTCTGGGACATGGGGGGAATCAGGAGTCTCTGAGAAACCCTTGAAGACCTCAGACTTCAGCAGCCAAGGGCTGGTGGGGGCTCCTTTCCCTCTTGAGTGCCTATTTCAATGTAGTTGGAAGCTCTTTCCCAAGCAGCTGCTGTGCACAGGAGCTAGAGAGGAATAAGGCACCGAGAACTGTGTTGCCTTCCTCAGTGTTTAAGCCAGAAACCTGAGATTCACTCAGTGTCACACTGGCCGTCACATCTTGCTGAGCTGAGCACCAAAATATATGTCAAATGTGTTCCTTCCTCTCCATATCTGCTGCCACCCCTCTGGTCCAGGCCAGGACTTTACCCTCAGAACTTAATTCAGGGGAGGACACACAATAGAGGTCAACCAAGTAGTGGCAGCAAGACCTGATTCCAGGACTTGATCAGGTGAGCAGAATCGGCTTTTCTTCTGGTTGTGGCTGAATGGGAGTAGGATGGAGCTTCAGCAGCCACTTTGCCCTCGTGAAGCACGAGGCCGCATGTGAGAAGGAAATGTAGCCTCTAAGAGCGATGAGAAATAAGAGCTGGAGGGACAGAAATGGGATTGGGACAATGTTAAAGAGCAAAATAAGAGACAGATAATCAGAAACAGAGAGAGAGAGAGGGAGAGAGGTCTTTTGCAAAGTGGAAGGGCATCCAAGAGATGTAGGGAGGGGGAAGGGATGATGGGACATAAAAAGAATTAAGATGTTTTCTGTACAGGCACCAACTCCCATTCAGGTTGTCACTAAACCCGTTGGGCATGCTCTTTCTCATCTTCCTAACCAGGATCCTAAAATACTTCTTGACCCCGCAGGGTTGTGTGGAGAGCGGAGCGAATGTACATGTTGAAGCACTGTGACTGTGGTCTTTGCCTCACTGCGACTGCAAGGCGTCCCAGAGCAGCACCCTGCCGCCTGATCCCTGGGGCCACCAGCCATCCCCACCCCCACTGCAGTAGAATTTGGAGACAATGAACTGTGACTGTTTTCAGTCCCGACAGTCACAATCAGAACCTGAAAGGTTTTCTACAGAGAGCAAAAGGGGGAAAGAAGTCTCACATCCTCATGTCGGGTAGAGGGCCAGGTGTAAGGCCAGCCTGTCCATCTCCCGGGCTCAGAATTGTGGACCCATTGCTAGCAAGAAGCTGCCACTGCCTCTCTTTCTAGAATACTCTAATTAAAGAGTTGTTATTCATCTGTGGCCAAGTGTCCCTAAAGTGTCCCAGTGTCCCAGTGTCCCAGGCCCGGGAGTACAGAATGGGGCACTTTTCTGCCCGCTGCCCATACCTACTGCCCAGCACAGGGCTGATGCTATGGAGCCAGGCACTTCAGTGCTGGGGGCGCTGCTGTGAGCCGGGGAGGTTGGGGGCTGCCACAGGGCAGGTGGGAGTGGGGGTGAAGGACAGTGGAAGATGGGGGACAGCAGAGGCACGGGGGGACAGGGTGTGGTGGATTAGAACAGGAGGAAAGAGGTGGAGGAGCGAGGGGATAGTGGTGAGACCCCCCGCCTGCTTGTGGACTGCCCAGTCCATGCCAACCTGTCCCCTGCATGCCCATGTGCTGTGTGCCAGGGCCTGCCTGACTCATCCACCCTGTTCCATCTTCCGATGGGTGACAGCGGGCACTTCCTGATCCAGAAGGGGAAACTGAGGCTCAGGGAGGCAATCACCCGACAGCGACAGGTTGCCAGGCTCACCCACATCATCTGTCCCCAGGGTGGTGTCTAAACCATGCACCAAGCTGCAATGCAAGGCCCAGCCCTAGGCCAGACGCTGGGACCCACAGATGTCCTCAGACTGATCAGGGACAGGTGGGGCTGGACACGCTGATCAGGATGAGCACCAAGCAGTACCTGGGACAAGGAGGGGTCTGAGGGTGATAAGCTGGGGCCAAGACAGCCAGGGGTGTGAGATAAGGGGGGCTCCGGAGGGCTTCTGGCCCCAGGATCCCCTCTGTGCACCACCAGTTGTAGCCTGCGTCTGAGGCTGGTATCCCACACCATGAGTGAGAGTTGAGGAGGAGTCTGGGGCTGACCCTGGCTCTGTGGCCTTTGATCTTGGGTCTCCGTTTTCTCATTTACACAAGGAGCTCATAGCTTGTAATCTTCCAGCCTCAGAGAAAGGCTGTGAGGACCACAGAGGCCAGGGACAGAAGTAAAACTGGTGAGAGAGTTTGCACTGCCGAAAGGGAGATGCCATGTAAAAGATTATTAAGAATTTCAAGAGAGGTGGGTGTGGGTGTGCACACCTGTAATCCCAGCACTCTGGGAGGCTGAGGCAGGAGGACCGCAGATTTGAACCCAGGCTGGGGCCCTGACATCCACTTCCTGCTTCAGCTTGGGGCCAGCTCTGCATGGGCACAGTAGTGGATGATGGGTGGGTGGCTGGGTGGGAGGCAGGAGGGTGCTGTGGGGACGTCTGGGGGTGAGCAGGGCTGGGGCAGCAGAGGTAGGAGGTGGCAGTGGGGCTGGTATGAATGGGAAGCCCTGGTCCCCAAAGCTAACCACCCTCTGCCCATCTCTGAGCTGAGCAGGACCAGGGTGTCTCAGGGTGACCTTGGCCCCTGGTCTTGGGGTGTGGGACTGAGGTAGGCAACTGGTTCTGGGCATCTACTGAAACACCAGGGACCCAGCCAGCTTGGTACTGTATCTTGCCACCAAAAAGGACTCACAAGACGTCTCACTTGGGGTGTTGGCGGAAGGGGAAGGCTCCCCAGCCCTTCGGAGGCGAGGTACACGCAGGAGGTGCCCAGGACATCCAGGACCCTAGGTGGGCACCTCTGTCCCCTCCTGACAGGCACAGGTCCTGAGCCAGGAGAACTTAGAGGCAGGGCTGGGACCAGACCCGTAGGTGAGGGAGAGGGTGTGTGGCTGTCCTGGGCCACCCAGCCGGCTGGAACCGGTAAGCAGATCAGCCCGGGCCTTTCTCTGCCTGGATGGACGCGGCGCGCACAGGGTGCTAAGGCTCCTGGCCTCAATGCTCTGTCATAACACCTCTCTGAGACCCAGGAGGGGGCAGTGCAGGTGGGGGTGTCTCAGCCTTCTGGGAGCCCCTTGTGTGTCCGGTCCAACCCCATTCCACCCTGTGTCCTCATATGTAACCCAGCCAGCTGAGAGAGGTCAGGTTGAGGTACTGAGCCAGTTTGGCTGAGCTGGCGGTAGTAAAGAAACTGAATTGCAGGCATAAACAGTAAGGAC
Organism: Dinomys branickii; assembly: GCA_004027595.1. NCBI lineage: Eukaryota > Metazoa > Chordata > Mammalia > Rodentia > Dinomyidae > Dinomys > Dinomys branickii. The sequence continues at coordinate 219,340 of PVLD010000723.1, forward strand.
AATGTGTTATCTCATAGAAAAGATGTTCCAGAGGTGGAACTGCTTAATCCTGTGACTCAACAGCATCCCCCGAGGTCATGATTCTTTTTCTTTTCTTTCTCTGTCTTCCATGGAATGGGTCTGTTTCCTCATGCTCACAACAAGGCTGCCAGTGTTCCAGCTTCACCTTGCTACAACTAGAGGCAGAAAATAACCTATTTGATGCTGCTCATTTCTTTAAAAGAACAAGGAAAACTTTTCTCGTAAGTCTCCCAGCAGCACTCTTGTTTTGCTGGCCAGAATTGCAACCTGTGGCCTCTGCCTGCGGGACTGCCAGGCCCTTTGGTTCCTGGGATTGGCTTGGAGCCTTGGTGATTTACTCCCTGGGGGGCTGGGAGGGGCTTGGCCTTTCCTGACCTCTCAGCACACTGGACTTCTGTTGTAAGAGAGCTTTGAGCTCTGCTTTCCTCGGCCCTGCCGTCCGTCCGCAGGGCCTCAGCCTTTAGGAGCGCTGTCCAGACTCCACACCCGGCGCCGCCTCTCTGGTCAGCCAAGGACAGGCAGGGCCAGGGCTTGAGACAGAGGGCCCAGTGTGGCCTAAGCTCTAGGCAGACGCAGGGTGTGGCACTGCCCAGCCCAGGTCCCTGGAAACACATACACACACACGCACACACACACACCCCGACTGCCCCATCCAGTCCTGTGCTGCGTCCTGCAAACCTTAAAGCTGCACTTCCCCTGATGGCAGGGCTGTGGCTCCTGTGTCCTGGCTCTGTCCCATCAACGCAGTCCTCAAATGATGGACTTCCTGGCCTGGACAGGGCCTTGGAGCCTAACAGGCAGGAAGCAGGGCAGGGTGGCTGGAGGAGGATCTCTGCATGGACGGTTACCGGGCTGCTTGGCCTCTAGGGGCCTTGGGAGAGTTTCTCAGGTTTGTCCGGGACTCATCAAGTTTCCCCATCTGGGGCACTGCTGGTGAAGCCTCACCTCCAGGGATGGGGCAGAACGGAGGACGGGCGGGACGGGGCTTGGCTGCCTCTGCCTGAAGCCCAAGTCCTTCGCCTCTCCTTCCTAGGGTCTCCACTCACTCCAGCCAGCTCCTAGGGGAGAGGGAGCAGGCAGAGGGCCCTGGGCGGACACAGCCACACAGTCAGGACCTCTCGAGGCTAAGACACCAAGACGCCGCAGCCTGTATCTCCACCAGCTCTGGGGCATGAGTGGCCTCCGATGGGCAGTCACCTCTGACCCAGTTTCCTGCGCATCTGAGTCTGGGCTCAGGCCCAGCTCCATCCTCCACGGCCCAGTGTGAATCATCAGGGAGTGGTCTGAGGGTAGCCTCTGGAGCCCCCTGACCCCCGCGGCACTCGGTGCAGGGCTCTGTGGTGGCTGCACAGCCAGGGTCACAGCTGTGGGGGAGGCGGGGTCTGCCTTTTGCTGCTCTGCGGTCCCACTCCGAGCTGAGGGCCAGAGATAGCTCTCTGGCTGGCTAGGGCCTCGGGCCTGTCCCTGCCCCCTCCTGGTCCTTCCCTGTACCGGGAACCTTACAGGAGGAGCGACATCTTTGTCAGTGGCCCCTTCTGAAGCTCCTTGGACGCCAGAGAGGGGCTGCCTCTGCTCCCCAAGAGAACCTCAAGGCCCACTGCCTGGCTGGGCCACCCCTCTGTCCCCTTCCCAAGGGAAGACCCCATGCCCCTTCAGCTCATTGCAGGTCACCTCTTGGGGGGCCAGGTCTGTCTCTCACAGCAAAGCTCTTTATAGGCCAGGGAGAGGGCGGGCTGCCCAGAATCTGGAGCTGAAGCTGGTAGCTCCCTAGCTGTTTGACTGTAAGTATGTTACCTGCAGAGCGTGGTGACGCACAGCTGTAACCCAGCACTTGGGAGGCTGAAGCAGGAGGATCGCTGTGAATTTGAGGCCAGCTTGAACTACATAGAGAGATTCTTTCTCAGTCTTCCCCACAGAAGTGTTACTTAACTTTTCTGGGCCTCCAGTTTTTCTTCTGTAACATTCTTCAACCTCAGGGTCCGGGTTGTAGGTTGGATGCACTAATGCACGAGAATGTTCTTTTAAAATTTTCATCAGGGCGCCTCTGCACTGCACAAGGGAGACACCTCCCATGGGGAGTTGGCACGTGCACACACATACACACACACACACACACACACATCTGTAACATTTTCTATTAGATTAGTCATAACCTGTTGGTTTTAAGCAAAGTGAACTTCTGGGAAGCAGCAGGCAGGTCAAGGTTAGGAAAAGACTGGGCTTGATTAGTGTAGGGGAGGGGACAGCTAGCCTGACTCCCTCCTGGGGGGCAGGGACACAGGTGCCCTTTCCAACAGCGACAGGCAGCCATGGAACCAAGCTCTCCACCTCTCTCTACACACACACACACACACACACACACACACACACACACACTCACACTCACATCTAAACTCTTTCCTTCCCTCCTCCGGCCTCCATCTCTCTGTCCCTTCCCTTTGGCAAAAGATCCATCTCCACCTCTTGTCGTCTGTCTTTGATTTCACTCTACATTGTGCTCTGGGTCTCTCACTGGGGAGAAACTGCTCCATGGCTCAGCCTGCAGCTCTGACTCATCACCGTGCACCCGAGGGCCTCCAGATGCGTCCGTTTCTTCTCAGCTGGAGCCCAGGGGCGGGGTCCGCTCCTGAGGAGGGGGTATTTGTCAGCCATGTCCCTCGGCTGGCCGAAGCCAGGCCCCACCTTGACCACAGTGGGTGCTCAAGGGCCGGGGCAGCGGCGGTGGCTGCTTTCCCCCCTGAGGTGCAGATCTGGGAATGGCCCTGCTCCACGTGCGGGATTGGAGTCACACAGGATGAACATCCAGGCACAGGGCTGCTTGGCAGGATTAATAAATAAAAACAAAATGTCTGGCTAAATTTGAATTTGAGGTACAGAGATACCTCTAAACATCTGTAAAATGTAAATGTGTTTATTATTATTATTATTGTAGCTATTGCCATGATTACTATGGGCTGTCCCGTTACTCAGGGGACTCAGTCTCTTCCCTAGCAACTATCTTCCCTCTAGTATGAATTAATTGATACAACATTTTTATTAGATTAGTCATAACCTGTTGGTTGTAAGCAAGGTGAACTAGAAAAGAGAAAGAGGGCACAGTGTTCAGAAGGGCAGAGCGCCGAAGCCCATGGGCCCCCATGGTGCTTCTGGATTAGCGCCTGGCTCCGCCCTTCCCAGCCTCTGCTCCTCCAGGCTGTCTTCCCTGATTGCCAGGCCCTGGCTGTTCAGGAAGCACCATTAGGTCAGGCAGTGGGGAAGGTCGGGGAGGGACCTGGGCTCTGTGAAGGGGAGCAGCCAGCCTCCTGGCCCACAGCTCCTTCACAGCTACACCTTGGGAGGATGCTGAGCGGGTCTGTGCCTGTTACCAGTGGGTTCTCCTTGCCGAGCACCCAGACCTGTGGGTGGGCGGGCGAGGCTTCCCAGAGAGAGGCGGCAGCACTGGCAGGCCCAGCCCTCTGAGGTCCCTGCTCATCCCCTCTTGTCAGCTTGGCGAGGGTGGGAGACAGATCTCTCCCGGCTCTCCAGCAGCGGGCTGCTCAAGAAGGATAATTAATTGGAATGGAAACAAAAGCCTGTGCTGAGAATTCGGGTCAAGGTTAGGAAAAGCCTGACCTTGACCGGTGTGGGGGAGGGGACAGCCAGCCTGACTCCCTCCTGGGGGGCAGGGGCACAGGTACCCTTTTGTCTTGGTTACTTTTCTCTCGTTGCTGAGACAAAATACCCAACACCCAAAATGAAGAAAGGAAAGGTTTATTTAGCTTACAGTTTGTGAAGGTTTCAGTCCATAGTTGGCTGGTTCCACTGGGGCAGAGTGGCACATAGCAAAGGGCAAACTGTTCAGGGCAGCAGAGCACAGCAAAAACCGCAAGCAAAAAGGGCGGAATGGTTGCAAGCAGCCTCCTTTTCTCTCCTACATTGTAAACAGCCTACCCCCACCCAGGGGCGTGTACCTCTCACATAACCTCCATGCCCTCCTCTTCCACACACTCAGGATGTTTACAAAGTAAGCACCTTGGCTTCCTGCAGAGTCATTCAGTTAAACCTCCAGATTCCCCAAGTTGACACAATGTATCAACCATAACACCTTTCCAATAGGGACAGGCAGCCTTGGGCCCAGCCTCTCCCCTCTCTCTGCCTCTCCTTGTCCACCTCTGCTCTGCAGGGTGGAGCTGATGGGAAGGTGGGGCCAGGGCTGCCCTGGTGAAGGGCGGTGGCTACCGAGTACCAGGCACAGGCTGAGCTCTTGGTATGAATTTTGACTGTTGGGCTGGGCTGTCTTGTAGCCCTGCTTTTCAGAGACGTGAGTGTGGCACAGAGGCTGACTGCGCTATCAAAGTCGCGTAACTAACCCGCATGCGGGCCAGGACATGAGGCTCCAGTGCTGTTGGTGGTGGTGGCCTGCCTGGAATGTGCAGGACAACTCGAGTCTCAGTTCATCTCCTGCCCTCAGCCCCTCCTCGCCACAGTCCCTCTCACGCCTGTGGCCCCTCACTTGGGCTTCTGCTATCCCTCTCTCATTCTCCACAGGGGACCCCAGGGAAGCCTATCGGCCCAGCTGTTGCGTGAAGACGCCAAGGAGGCTGCGTGCTCTGTGGTGAAATGAGCTGTAATGAGAACAAGCGTGCTCAGCTCCACAGCCTTTGAGGAAGCCCAGGAGGCCCCTCCAGAGTCACCACCCCGGCCTGTGCGGCCTCCGTCTCTTCCAGTTCCGCCTGCTTTCCTCACCACCCGGCATGAGCAGCACCTGCACTCCACTGGCTTTCCTGGAGGGTTAAACATTGTTTTGAGGCAGTGTCTGTTATCCGGGGCAGAACTATGGACAGATCTGCAGCTGCACGCACAGGTTTCGGGAACCAACCCGGGAGCCCATTTTCCTTCCAAACATTGCCTCTATGGAAAATGTATTCTTTGTTTTTTGGTTTTTTTTTTTTTTTTTGGCGGTACTGGGGATTGAACTCAGGACCCTGCGCTTGCTAGGCAGGCGCTTATTCCACTGAGCTATATCCCCAGCTCTGGAAAATGTATTCTTGAGTCCCATAAACCTGGCTGGGTGGATGCAGCTGACAAACTGCTTTATTGTCTTGCTGGTTTTTTTATTTTTGACACTGAATCTCACTATGTAGTTCAGGCTGGCCTTCAATTCACTGTGTAACTCAGGCTGGCCTCAAACTCATGGAGATCTTCCTGCCTCAGCCTCCGAGGTGGCTGGGATTATAGACACTATGCCCAGCCTCCGAATTTCACTCTTTATAATCTCAAAATGCTTTTCTTTCTTTCTTCTTCCTTCCTTCCTTCCTTCCTTCCTTCCTTCCTTCCTTCCTTCCTTCCTTCCTTCCTTTCTCTCTCCCTCTTCCTTCCTTCCTTGCTTCCTTCCTTCCTTCCTTTCTCTCTCTCTCCCTCTTCCTTCCTTCCTTTCTTTCTTTGTTTCTTTGTTTCTCTTTCCTGTCTTTTCAACACAGAGTCTTACTATGCACTTCAAGCTGGCCTTGAACTCACTTTGTAGTCTAGGCTAGCCTTGACCTTGCAGCAATCTTCCTGCCTCAGCTTCCTGAGTGCTGGGATTACAGGCATAAACCACCACTCCCAGCCTTAAAATGCCTTTACTGTGGGACAACTGGGCTGCTGAAGGAAGCAAAGACAAAACCCTTCTACAGACTGAGTATCTTCCATGGCAGACGTTCATTTTCTCTCTGCTCTTGAGCCTATAAGTCTGAGGTCAAGGTGTTGGCAGTGTTGTTCATTTCAAAGCTCCTCCCCTTGGCTGGAGATGACCCTCTTCTCCCCATGCCCCCAAACGGTCCTCACTTCCTATGCATCTGAACCTCATGTTCCTCTTACTGCAAGGATGAGAGTCAGAGGGGCCTAGGGAGCTCATAATGTCCTCATTGTGATCCGATGACCTCTTTAGGGACTCTGTCTTCAGATCGGTCCTGCTCCAGGGTTAGAACCTCAACATGTGCGCTTTGGGGGGCACAGTCAGCTCCTAACAGTAGCCTTCTGCCCGGCTGTCATTTCGATCATGCACCAGCAGCAGCACGAAAGGTGTGGGGACTCCCTGCCGCCCCCCTACTTTTTCTAGTTGATTCTTCGGGATCCCAGAGTAGAACCCCATTAGATAGTGAGATACAGCTCACAAAATCTGCAGAAATGTGACTGACATGAAGATGTCACGTTCTGGCATCAGGCCAGGGGCGTTAGATCTCATGCAGAGGAATTTCGTAAGAACGAAGTTGAGATTGCGGCTTTGTGAGTCCCCCCTAAAACCCAAGTCTCTTTCCACTGTGACGTTTTTCATGCCCCCACCCCCAGTGGCCAACACAGCCACAGTGTCACGGAAGGAGGGGCAGGAGGACCAAGCTCTTAAGTGTCATCGCCACCACTTCTTTGAAGGCGCTTGTCTTATTGCGTCTGTCCAAACAGTCTTGTCTCCTGCTGACAGGTGTCAGGTGTCCTGAAATATCTCTGGGGCGCTGGGGCTGAAGTGACATCTTGGAATTAAGAACACTGCTTGGGTCATTTTAGGTCAGCAGATCAGATAAGAAAACCAAAGTGGCAGAACGGGTACCTGTGGGAGAGGGGAGCAGGTTATGCCAGGTGGCTTCAGTGCTTGATCCTGGGTACCAAGTCAGGAAGAGAAGGGAACAAAGTGGATCAGACTGTGGACTTCCGTGGCCCAGAGGGGAAACCACTGTAGGTTGCTTTAACAGGGAGAGCTTAACCTTTGGGGTCTGCTGAGCTGGATCTGCTTCTAGGCTATGTGACCCTTTTAGTCTGTTTTCACATCTGTAAAGTGAAGATGATACCCCAACTGACTAACCTTGAAAATGTTTGGCCCAATGCCTGCTGCTTCTCTGTCCTCTCCTTCCCATGATCTTGGTTTTCCCACGGGTCTAGGTAAGGTGCTTGTCACTGGCCCCTTCTCAGCAGATTGTTGGGCAGACATGTTATAATGTGAGCATTCCTTGGCTCCCCATCTACTAATGCAGGGGTGAATATGGAGATGCTGGACTTGCTTCCTGTCTCCCCTGGGGCTGTGGACCTTGGCCTTGGAAACCTGGAGGCCAGTGAGGACCTCCTCATCTAGTGGTCAAAGCTTGGCCTTCATCCCTGACAGCTTTGAGATGCCCAGAGCTCTCCACCCCAGCCATGGGGACAGGGGCAAGGTGCTGGGAAGTGGCCCGAGCTAAAGGGTGCTGCTGTAATTAAAACACCAAGTTTCACCCCAACTCCATGCTGACCCTTTTCTTCAGAGTCAGACTCACATCCATGTGTAACAAGTATTTGTCAAAATTTTTTTTTATTAAAAATGATTATTGCCAAAGCAGCAACCCCACACGGTCCAGGGCTTCACAAAGGACAGCTGGGGCAGAGCAAGCTCTCCACAGGGAAGGCTGTCTACTGGCACCTGAGAGATCTGGGGGAGGGGCGGGCTTGACCTCAGGGATGGCTGCTCCAAGGTCAAGGTGAAGGCCAAGGCTTCTCGTCTTCTGGGATGGTTGTGAAGTTTCCTGGAGCTTGGGTCCCACCTCGTCCAGGTACTCTCTGGCTCCTGGGGAGCAGGGTAAGGCTGTCTTGGCACAAGTGAGGCATTGTAGGGGGAAAGGCAGTGGCCTTGCAGGTGCCCCTTTGCAGGATAAGACATCTTACTTGCAAAGAGAGCTTGCCATGCCTCGGCAAGGATGAGATGAGCTGTGCAGGACTGGTGCCCAGCTCTGTGAGTACCTGGAGGTGATTCTAGGGCGCATGTGCAGCAGGACCAGGATGCTGGAGACCCAGGTGAGCGAGTACGATCTAGCAGCACCCGTCATTTCAGATGTGTGGGCCTCAGTTTTCTCCTGGAGGACTGGGGCTAACGATGCCACCTGTTTCATTCTGGCAGGGCATGGTAAAGGTAAGTGAGGAGCCTATTACGGTTTATACATTGTGTCAACTTGAGGAGTCTAGAGGTTTGGCTGAGTGACTCAGCAGGAAGCCAAGGTGCTTACTTTGAATATATCCTGAGCCTGTGGAAGAGGAGGGCACGGAGACTGTGTGAGAGCTACACGCCCCCTGGGTGGGGGTAGGTTGTTTACAAGGTAAGGGAGAGAAAGAGGCTGCTTGCAGCCATTCCTCCCTTTTGTTCTGGTTGTTTTTGCTGTATTGTGCTGCCATGAACATTTGCCCTCTGCTATGTGCCACTCTGCCTCTGAGCCAGCCAAGTATGGACTGAAACCTCTACAAACTGTAAGCTAAATAAACCTTTCCTTCCTTCATTTAGGGTGTTGGGTATTTTGTCTCAGCAACGAGAAAAAATAATCAAGACAGAGCCTCTTTGCTGAGCCATCTAATCCCACCCACTGAGGGACAAGGGTGGAGTTGAAGACTGGTGTTTGCAGAGCATTTGTTATGAGAGGGGTTGATATTGTGGTCCCAATGTACAGGCCAGGAAACAGAGTCACAAAGCCACTGCCCGGCAGCCTGGCTGGCACAACACTGCCTTTCTGGAAGCATCCTGGGCTTTTCTGGTGGTATTGCATACTGTCCCAGTGTTACTCTGAACACGGGGTATGTCATAAACAGCCTCCTCACCAAGATGGCTCAGGAGCCCTGCCCAAGTGTACCTTGGGAAGGAGGACAGAGGGACTTCTGGGGAGCTCTCTGGGGGGAAGAGCCAGGTGGACTCTACCACGCAGTCCCTGAGATGCAGCTTGCTGTCCTTGGTCCTGGGGAAGGGGTTCAGGTTGGATGTAGCCAGGGCTGTCTCCCCCAGCCTCTACAGAGCCTACAATGAAAAGTGCATGCTTTCTCCCAAGGCCTGCATGGTTCTGCTCTCCTGGTCAGGCAGCCCCAGAAGTTCCTTAGTCATCTTCCCAGTGCCCCATGAGGCATTTGGGGCAGCCTGAGTGCCTAGGGGTGACAATCCAGGCAGTTTAGGATGAGTCCAGTTAAGGGACAGACAGGCTGCAGGCTGAGCTGGTGACAGGGAGGGAAGGCGAGTGTCGTGAACCCTGGAAGCCACAGCACAGATGTTAGGGAGCAGCACATAGACTTCTAGCACCTGCGGAGGCCACTGGCTCCAACGTCCTCATTGTTCAGATATGGAAGCCAGACCCAGAGAATGCAAGCAAGTTGGCTAAAGCCACACAGCACATTGGTTTCAAAGATACAACTAAACTAGACCTTTGAAAGCCCTGTGGGCTGGACCACCTAGATAAAAAAAATAGAAGCCTGTGGGATACAGCATGGGAGCCAGAGGAAGGGGCATTATCCTATCTTCTGTGTTTTTAACATTGCACTGCCTGACTGTTTGGGGCCACAGGCTCGGGAGGTTCACCTGCCTGTGCCAGATAGCCTTAACCAGGGGTCAGCTTAGACGCAGCGTACAACTAAAAGTCCCTGGACCCACCCACTGGGGTTCCTTGCCTTGTGTCTCAGCTGCAGCTACCTCCTACAGCACAAGAGTCACAGGTCACAGGAGGGCCATATGTGGGCCCTTGCCTGGGGACAGTCATGTGCTTAGGGCTTCACATCCATATTACTATTTATATCTTGCAAGAGAAGTGGGAGGCAAGTGTTATTAAATTCCAGAGTTACAAAGGAGTAAACTGAGACTCAGAGAGGGAGATATATTTGCCCTAGGACACAGGACCTGAAATTTCCCATCTTTTTTTTTTTCTTAGGGAAAAAAAGAGACCGGGAAAATTGCTCCTGGAGGGACCTGAGTATGGGAGGAGGAGGGACGTCAGCACGTAAGAAAATCAGCCCCCCTCCTCTCACTGGTGCTTTGGATTTCACCGCCACACTGCGCTGAGCCTAGCCCACTGAGAGGGTGGGGTGATGTGGGTAAGCCCCAGGGGCTAAAGGTCCGGATGGGGAAACTGATGCTCAGAGAGAGCTGTCTGGGGCAGAGCCAGAACTCGAACCCGCGGGTTTGGTAATGCAGCGCCTCTGGCTTCCTGGGCACACGGCGCTGTCCGTGGTGCTGACCTCTGGGCTACCTTCTAGTTTGGCTTGGCCTGGCCTCTCCTCTGGCTTGGGTCCCAGAGAACCCATGAAAGCCTCAGAGACTGAGGGACAGATGAATTTCCCAAGGTCACCTAGTAACCCCAGAGCCGCAGGAGCGAGCCTGTCATCACTTCATATGCTGCCCATGAACTTGGCGTTTCTAGATCCACGTTTGGCTTTGTCTCCTGCATTTACCTCAAATGCTGTTGAGACCTGGTTTGCAGCTTATCTTGGTCACTGATTCTTCCAAAGCAACAGAAAGAATCACTTCATGAGTGTGTGCTGCTTTGTAAAGTGCTTTCACTCTGAATTTGTAAAATAGCCCTTTTTGAGCAAGACAGACAGACTGGAAAGTAGAAGTGAGACAGAAGAGACAAAGAAATGTTAAGGAACTTTCTTAGATCACTCGCTAGTGAGTGGTAGATTCAGGGCTCAATCTGGTTCTGTCTCTTTATCATGATGTTCCTACCTGATCCCAGTGTGACAGTGTTTGGCCAAGCGTGGCCCTGGAAGAATCTTACAGTCAGATTAAGTCCTTGCCCTCTGCATACCTCCCAGCAGGGATTGATTCTCAACTGAGAATCCCGGGGACCGATGCCAACCCTGCCATAGCAACCCAGGAGTCTCGGGGTGACTCGTAGAGCTCTTCTTGGTGATTATACCTCTCTCTGAGCCATGATCCCTTCCCACACTACAGCCAGCTTCCTAGCATCTGCCAGGGCCTGGATCTCCTCGATTGGAGCAGGTGCCTTCTTCACAGCCATGCTATGAGGGGAAGGATGGTGGATTGCCCAGCTCATCTCTCCCCTCCACTCATCCTGGGTGGTGTCAGCTTCAGGAACATTGGCAAGGAATTGGGTGCGGAGTGGGTGGGGACCCATAATGTGGACCAGAGGACAAGGAGAGCCTGGAGAACAGGCATGCGGGGATGTAGCTGGTGCTGAGGAATCTCAACAAATGATGAGCCCCTGTCCACATTTCCTTCGGTACGGTGTCAGGGCTGAGGGTGCATGGACATCAACTTGTCACAGTCTATGTGGCCTCAGAGACCTGCGGCACCCACAAGGCATTGCTATGGCTGCAGCACAGTGTGCATGGGTCCCTTGGATCTGCATGTTGCCATTTAATCCTCACTGAGAGGTATTAAGACACTTACTCTGACTGCAGTGTTCAAAGGTGATGCTTTGGGAAGTGATTAGGATTGAATAAGGTCATCGGGGTGGAAGCTGCTATGACTGAATCCTGGTGACTTTGTAAGAAGAGGGAGGCAGAGCAGAAGACACGCGACATGCTCCCTGCCTGTCATCACCCAATGAATGCCCTGTGCCACCTCCGGAGTCAGCTAGAAAAGGCCATGGTTAGATGTGACCCTTTGACCTTGGACTAAAGCTGTGAGCCAAAATAAGCCTTTTTAAGCACTCAGGAGGCTGAGGCAGGAGGATCGTTGCGAGTTTGAGGCCAGCCTGGGCTACAAAATAAGCTGAAGGCCAGCCTGAACTGCATAGTGAGAACCTGTCTCAAAAAGAAAATAAAAAACCCAAAAAACCAAAATAAGCCTCTTGATAATGTTCCCATTCTGTGTATTGTGTTATCAGCCACAGAGAATGGCTAACCCAGTGATTTTAACATGGACATCAATGCTCCATTGTGGGCCACAGCCAGGTGACAGAAATTCGGCTCCTCTCCCCTGTGAACAGGCGGCACTTCCAGGGAAGGGATGGGTAGCGACTTCCCAGGGCCACTGTGTTGAGGGTGACGGGCGCACGTCAGCTTCCCTCTTCTCCTTCCCCTCTTCCTCTCCTCCTGTCCTCTCCGTTCATCCAAGCAGAGCTGAGTGAAGACCGAGGGGCCTGGGGCCCGAGGGGTGAGGATGTTTCGCCTGAGCTTCTCTAATCAGGCCGCGGACTAAAGAGCAGCTTCTCGCCTCCCTGCCCTGCACCCTTTATCTGAAATGAGCTCCTTCTTCCCAAATTGCCACAGAGGAGGAGAAGGTGGAAAATTATTCCTGTTCTGCTCCTAGAAAACTGTAAAATGCTATCGCCATGGAAACTGCTCTTGAGCAGGCATGGAACAGGCTCGTGGGAGAGGGCGAGGGGTGGGGGGAGGTTGCATCGACACAAGGTGCCTGCAGAGGCCTCCCCACCTCCGCAGCTGGGCCAGATCTTCCGGTTTCACATCCCAGATGGAACCAGGCTACCTGCTTCGAAAGTGAGTGAGCAGAGGCCACCCCTGAACTGGAGGGCTCTGGTGTCACCCCATGACAAGAGCCACTTATGGAGCCCTGACTGTGAGTGTGGGGTCTGTGTGTAATGGGGTGTGCAGAAGGAAAGCATGACCTTTGCCCTCAGGAATGTTCCAGCCAGAGGCAGAGAAAGAACAACTCTCCTTCAGAATTTAGGACACGACATGTGCTTTGTGTCCATTGCCTTTTTCATCTTACATCAACCCTGTGGAGGAGACAGTGGAAGCCCCATTTCGCAGAGGAGAAAACTGAGGCTCAGGGAAGCCAGTGACTCCCCAAGGACCCACTGTCAGTCAGGTAGGGCTGGAACTTGAGGCTCAGTTGCCATTTACTCATAGCCTGCTATGTGACAGGCGCTGTGCTAGACACTTAGCGTATTTGTAATTCGTGCAGCCTTGGGAAGAGGAAGCTTTTACTTTCGGATCACAGAGGAGGAAACAGAGGCTCAGTAATGTTCAAGAATTTTCCCAAGGTTGCACAGCGAAGGGATCACAGAGGTGGAATTAAAAGTTGAAGGGCAGAGTTGGGATCTAACGCTGAAGCCTCTGCACTCCCCCCCCCCCCCCGCACTTCGTAGCCAGGTAATAGGTGAGGGAGGAACGGGGCAGGGACTGGATCCAGGCTGGGCCTGGTCTGTCTCTCCTGCAAGGTCCGCAGTGAGCATCTGAATCACAACACGGGCACCTTTTACCCACCGCCTGCAAAGCCCCATCAACCCTGGAGAGTTCTGCCCATGGGTGGGGGTGGGCAGCAGGCTCATGCTGGGTCCAGGAGCCAGCCCGCCCTGGGATGTGGACAATGACAGCAGATCTCACCTGGATCAAGTGGCAGGAGAGTGGCTTTGGGGAAGGTAAAGGTCGAACAGAAGGGAAACCCTAAAGATGAAACTCCTTGCAGTTTAACTGGAATGTACTTCCTTTCCCAGAGGAAAAGAAGGAAAAATCACACCAGTCAGAACAGGCTAAGTTATGCTACAGTAATAAACATCCCCAAATGTCTGTGGCTGCCTCTGAGCTTAATGTTTCATTCGTGCTACATTGTATCCACTTTTGCAGAGTGCAAATGACTTGTAACTTAGTGGCTAAGAATAAGAACTATGTAATAGCTCTCAGGATTCTGTGGGGTGGTTGTCTGGTCCTTCTGGCCAGTGCTGGTTCAGTTGCCCCGGGGGGATAGAGATCTGGGGGGATCGGAGGGGTTGGGGCCCTCACCTGAGTGTATGGAGGTGTAGGTGGGCCAGCTGGAGGTGAGCAGAGGCTTGTTTGCGTGGTAGCAGAAGCATTCCCAGCCATCAAGGAAGGCCAGCTCCAGTGTGCAAGTATAGTGTTTGGCCCCATGTGCTTGTATCACGCTGTCTGATATCCCGCAGACCGTAAGTCACGTGGCTGAGTCCAGGAGTGTGGGAATGGATTTGATCTCTGGAAGGAAAGAGTGGCAAAGTCACTTTGCAGTGGGAGCGCAGACGGGAGGGACAGTTGCAGTTACCTGTTCAAGCTGTTCCCTAGATCTCTATCATGAGTAGGCAGGAGGAATCTTCAGGCCCCTGTCATGGAGTCACCCATGACTTCCTGTCTGGTGGCGTTGACCAAAGCAAGTTGCGTGGCCATGTGCAATTCTGAGCGAATGGAGGAGTGGGAGCCTACCATGTGCCTGGAAAGAGAACCACAAACAAACATGTGGAGACCAGTGCTAAGGACTATGCAGGTATCATTTCTGGAGCCCTACTGTGTGCTGGAAAATTAAAAAGTGTTAGTATAGTCTCATGGCAGGAAGAAGATTGAGGTTGGGATTATTATCTTCATTTTGCAGCTAATGAGGCAGGCTGGTTGCAGAGCCCAAGCGTAGTTACCCACCTCATAAGGGGCTGAGTCAGAACTGGGACCCAAGTAATTGGACCTTGGAAGTAATGTGTCTTCTCTCCACTTTTCCAGAGAGAGGACAGAGAGGAGCCCAGCTCCTTGGAAAGCCCGGAGAACAAGCGGCTTCTGGTGACCCTTGTAGAAGCCACATCAGGGCTAGCTGGGGCACGGTTTCAGAGTGACATCTGCCCACACAGTGGGCAGCATCTCTTCCAGCTGCCTCCCACGTCCAGAAAGATTGAGGGGCTCAGGCATCGCTTCTTAAGAGAATGAGAGCTGGGGAGGAGGTCATGGCCTTGCTAAGTCACTCATGGCCCTGAGGGTCACAGTGTCTGTCCCCCCAAACTTACAGTGGCATCTAAAGAACTCTGAGGTGATATCACCCACCTTTTTCCCTCTTCCCTACCCTGTTTCAAAGCCAAAATCCTGGCTGTTCCATGTGTTCACGTGTTCACTCAGCTGTATCGGATCCACTCCAGGGGCAAGGAGCTCACTAGACCCAGGATCAGCTTGTCCCAAAGCCTTTTATGGTTACTCGGCCACTTTGCCCAAGAACACATGCACCCCATATCCTAGCAGCTGTGTGGAGCCAGCACATGCCCTGCCTTGTCTTGGGTGTCACTGGGTGATGGCCAGGCCTTGAGTGGGGAGCTGGTGCTGTGGGCTCATGTGCAGCCTGAGCAGCTGGGCCTGGCTCTGCCTGTCAGTCAGGAAAACCAGGGCCACCCTTTCCTCTGGTTCTGAGCAAGTACAGCTGTTTATAAAGACGAGGTTTGCCAGGGAACAGGGTGATCCTGGGACATCTGCTCCCTCCACCGGGATGGCCAGAGCTCACGATAGGCCACCGAGCCTCAGCTCTCCAAGCCCAGCCTCAGCAGTACCACCTCTCTGCCCTGCACACTCCCAAGTGGATGTTCTCAGCACAGGGGCTCCCTGGAGCTGCTCCTTTCCAAAGCCAGCTTCCACAGAGGACAGATGGCCTCCCTGAGGGGAAGTTGTGCTGTCCTCTGATCGGGGCTTGCCCCACTGTCTCTTCCAGAGCTGGTCCTCGGCTACCCACCCCTCCTTCCCTCACACAATGGGAGTGTCTTGAGCAGAGATAATGAATGGCCCCACAGAGCAGGTGCTTGCAGTCACAGTGTAGTCCAGTATGCATGGAGCTGGCCTCAGAGCCTTTGAAGCAGAGGCCTGGGTTCAAATCACATAATTATACTACATAATAAGTATCTTGCACAATAGCACTGCATAGAATTGTGTTTTCACTGACGTATTTTCAGTGACTCAGTCTTGAGGGCTGGATAGCCTTGTCTCTGCTGCTACAAAGTGGGGTGATCTTAGGCACTAATTCCTCCCCTTCCTTTTTTTGTTCGTAGGGTCTCACTATGTAGTTCCAGCTGGCCTTGAACCCACTATGTAGCCCAGGCTGGCCTTGAACTTATGGCGATCCTCCTGCCTCAGCCTCCTGAGGCTGGGATTACAGGCAGGCACCACCACGCCCAGTTTCCTCTTCTTTAAGCTTCTGTTCCATCAGCTGCATGGTAGGTATATGAGTAACAATGACATCAGTCCTGCTTCCCTTGGTTTTGTCAGCAGGTCTTGATATGTCACTCAAGGGAAGAGCACCTACGACGTGAATTCAGTATTTGTGCCAATGCTAGCCATGCCATGTTGACCAGGGAAGGGACAGCCCCATGTAAAGAGTGCGAGGGGGGAGAGAATCAGAACACACAGACCTCAAAATGAGCTCCACTCGTGGGGAGCCATTCTGTTCCCCACATATAGGGGCTGCCCCACTTGGGAGCAAATCAGTGTTTTCTGATCTATAAAGTGGGAATGACAATGTCTCCTTCAGGAAAGGTTATGTCGAAAACAGGCTTCCTGACCACCCTGGAGACAGAAAGGCGGGGGGGGGGCAGTGAGGGATCCTTTCCTAGGTGTAAAGAAACATGGGGTATATTATTAGTAGCTACTGTTTGTGGAGCACCTGCTGGGGAATGTATTATTTTATTTCTAACACAATAATCAGACCAGGAGAACATTAAACATTTTTTTGACAGATTGGGAAATTGAGGCACAGAATGTTACTTAAAGTCACAAGTAGGGAAAACGGTGGAGATAGGAAGGGGACCACCTCTCCCTGAGACCGGGACCTGGTTTCTGAAGTCACATTATGCCTCACTCAGTACTCTGCTTTCTCTTCAGATTGTGTAAATCTTTTGCCTTTTACATTATGCTTCACTCACGGAAAATCTCCAGTGTCCTCTACAAAAGGACCGCAGGGGGCACCTGGGAGGGGCTGGGCCATCTTTTAGGTCAGTGGGCAGCTCCCCAGGCAGAGGTCACCAAAGTCCCTCTGGGCAGAACATAAAGCAGACTGGCTCAGAGGCCACGGTGGGGTTTCAGTGAGCTGGCTGGGGCTGGGGGAAATATGAGTCGAATTGCATTTCCCAAAAATGACACATCTGAATCCTAACCCGTACCTGGGAGCAGGCTCTTGTTTGCAAAAAGGATCTTTTATGTATAACTGAGTGCAGGATCAAGATGAGGTGCTTAAAAAGGCTTATTTTGGCTCACAGCTTTAGTCCAAGGTCAAAGGGTCGCCCAGGATTTAGGGTGGGATTTAAATGCAATGCTGGATGTCTTTATATTATGAAAGAAATGCAGAACTGAGACTCGGCCAGAGGAAGAAGACATGTGAAGTTTGAGGCAGAGAACGGAGCTACACAGCCACAAGCCAAGGACACCAGGAGCCACTAGAAGCCAGAGGAAGGAAGGGACGCCCTAGAGCCTGCAGAGACAGCAGGGCCTCCAAGAACGGTTGCCCCTCTGCCATGTGCCTCCTTGCCTTGGAGGCAGCCGATTATGGACTGAAACCTTCACAAACCGAGCTACATAAACCTTTCCTCATTTAACTTTGGGTGTTGGCTATTTTGTCTCAGCAACAAGAAAAGCTGCTAAGACGCTCAGCCTGGAAGGGTGGGAGGGAACACACAGGGTATGGAGGGGACACAGTGTGGAGGGAGGGAAGATGTGGGCTGTGGTCCCACAGAAGGCAAGGCTGGGCCCCACCCCTCCTGTGGGCAGCTGCGATACCATCTTCCCTTGCTTCTGGCATGGCGTTCATCATTCATCACACAGTCTTGCAGCGTGCAGATTGCCGTGTCCATTTGACAGGGCAGAAAAGAAACCTTGACAAAGTCAGGGGCATTTCCTGAGGGCAGAGTGTGATTGGGTCAAAGTTGCCTGCCCCAGGCACAGGTAAGGAGGACATTGAGAGCCAGAAAGAGGTGACTGAGCTTGAGGTCACAGGGAGCCACTGGTGGTGTCTGAGCGCCAGTGGCCCCAGTGAAAGGAATGCCACAGAGATGCACCAGCTGAAGGGAGGCTAACAGTAAAAGCGTAGTACAGAGTAATAAGCACCACAGACCAAAGACTTGAGTGTGCCCTGGCTACCTTAGCATCCCTTTCTTTAAGGTGATGTGACATCCCAAGAATCTAGCCTCACCCCAAAGGTGATTTCATTACAGTCAGGGATATTATCTCAGTCTCTTCAACCCCTTTCAGCTTTGTTTAGAAGGAAATATTAGAACAGGACTTGACAGTAGGTACCCCAGGTAGAACAGGGCAGGGAAAAGCATTCTGGGTGGAGGGAACAGCAGGATGGGAACTCAGAGGCAAGGCTGGGCCTGGCTGCTGAAAGCCTGGCTGTGTTTGGTCATGGGGCCTCTCCTGGGACCGTGACTGTGTGTTCCCCAGTCTTCTGTGCACTCAGAGGTCACCTGTGGATGGGGCTTGTACCCATTTCAGGGGGAGGTAAGTTGAGGCAGAAAGAACATTGCCATCAAAGTGAGAGAGGAGGACGTGGAAGCCCAGTCCCCCCTCTCAGGTGGTGATGAGGCTGGCCGAGGTGTGTTTGACTGCAGTCATGATTACTTTTGCTCCCAAATTGAAAATAAAGAACATTTCAACTCCAGATGCTGGAAATGCCCAGATTCATTACTTCCTGGGCTTTTGTCCATGCTCATGTTCTAGATTCAATTAAAGCAATTTAAAGTAATTAATTCAATTTGTTATTTGATTAATAAAGATAGAAATTCCGTTAAGCTGCTGGGAAGGAGAAAGCTATGTTACTGGCGGAAGATGGGGGTGACTTGTTCCACACCGCTGTGGGGGTCCCTGGAGCCCTCTCGGTCCAAGCCAGTCTCAAGAGTCAGCCTCCCAGCAGGGCCCTGTATGGATGTGCTTGTGTTCAAGACAGAGCGAGGGGTGGGGACTCTGGAGCAGGGTGGTGCACCATGGGGACTGGGATGTGGGGCGGAGGGAGGAGCGGTCAGACGTGGGGGCCAGCAGCAGCCAAGGATCTGCCTGGCCTGGAGAAGCTGCGCATGCACAGAGGCTGGGGTGGGAAGCAGCCCGAAGCCTAAGTCCAGGCTGCATTGTGGGGCTGGGAGACGGCAGACAGCGGGAGAGGGGTCATGGTGACCAGGCAGGGGAACTATCCAGACAGGGCTGGACATGATACTGGGCCAGCACCCGCAGCCTGTCAGACATCAGCATGGCAGTGAGTGAGGGTCAAGGTTAAGACTCCTGCTTTCTGTGTCTAAGCTGCACATCACAAAACCCAGATCGGTCAAGGTGATGAAGCAACAACCAAAAAAATACACGCATGGAAATGAACATCCAAACCAGAGTCAAAAGACAAATGAAGAACTGGGGACACATTTGAATCTTAAGTCACAGACAAAGGTTAATTCCTTGATATATAAAGAACCTCTTTAAGTCAATAAGAAAAAGAAACTCCAAAGGATGGGAAAAGGTTAGGAATGGACAATCTGTTGGAAATGAACTATAAATGGCTCTTAAGCATATGCAGAGCTGCTCATTCTCTTCCATAGTGAGGGAAATGCAAATTAAAAGTAGGCAGCGATGCCATTTTTATTCATCAGATTGAATGAGCTTCAAAGATAGGGTGATATGCTGAATTGAAATTGGTATGGAGAAAAGGGCACTCAAATTTTGCTGTGACTACCTCAGCAGAGGGCAATTTAACATTTTCTCATATCAAAATTAGAAATGTGTATATTTGTTTGAGAGTCTTCTCCTTGGAATTTACCCTACAGGTAATATGATGACTATTGATAGCTTGGAGGTGAATAACAGAGGGGCCCATGAATAGGGAGCTGGCAAATAACTGGCGTAACTGGGTAGTGGAATACCACACAGCTGATAAAAAGAAAGAAGCTACTCTCCACATTTTATGGAGAGATCACCAACACAGGTGTTGGGTGAGGGACAGTATGGTGCAGAACAATGTATATGAGATGTCGTTAACTAGCTCATTCAGCCTACACCAACACAGGTGTTGGGTGAGGGACAGTATGGTGCAGAACAATGTATATGAGATGTTGTTAACTAGCTCATTCAGGCTACACCAACACAGGTGTATTTTTGCTTATGAACATATAGACAATCCTTGAACTAGATTGGCTGGGTGGAGGAACAATAGCTGCCGCTGTCTCCCTGGGATACAAGAAAGCAGGGACTTGCTTTTCCCTGCGTACACCTTTGTACCCTTTTGAATTTTGTCCCGAGTATATGTTTCTTACTCAAAAGAATAAGCAAGCCAGGGATGGAGCTCAGTGGTAGAGTATGCATTTGTATGAGTCCCTGGGTTCAATCCCAGTATCCCCCAAAAAGAATAAACAAAATTATGGTTTCCAAACCACCCCAGGTGGGTACCAGCACATAGGGATGTGCAAAGGTCAAAGGTACAGGGAGACATCAGGGTCAAAGTGTCTTAGTTATTTTTCTTGTTACTGAGACAAAATTTAAAGGAAGTTCATTTTCCAATTTAAAGAAAGTTCATTTTGCTCACGCTTTCCAGCCACTGTTGGCCAGCTCTGGGGCAGGGAGGCTTGGCAGAGGGGTCTGGCAGAGGAGAGTTGCTCACAGCATGGTGGCCAGGAAGTAGAGAGAGAAGGGAGGGGGTAGGGAGGGAGAGAGACCCTGCCAGGCCACGCCTCCAGGGAACTGTCTCCACCCAGGTCCTGCCTCCCAACAGCCAATCAGCAATCATGCACAAATGAGTCAATCACCTCCCCAAATCCCTGCCTCTGGGCGCAAGAGGCTCTTGGGGGATGTTATCAACACAGAACATCACACGGGGATGATCTTCTGGTCCCAGGGAGTGAGGGGCCTCCTCAGGTAAGCCTCTGGGAAAGGTGAAGATCAGCCCCTTTGCAGAGCCCCCTTGAACAGGGTGTCTATGTTTGCCATCTCTTTCCAGCCTTGGGCATTTATCTCCACTTTGAAACTGAGGCTCAAAATAGAACTGGAATGAACCATCGTTATCCCTGTGCCTCATCTGTGGTCCTTGTGGATGTGGCTGGAGGGGATTCTGGGTATGGGTTGCGTTGTCTCTACTGGGAATAATAGCACCCCCGCTCACCGGCAGCCTGGAGCAGGGATGCCGAGAGGACATCTTGTGGGATAGCCTGGGCTGTCGGGACCCTGGGAAAGATGTGGTGAGGGAGGGCTGGTTCTCCCTTTCGGAGAGGGTGATGGATACCTTCAAGGCCAGCTCTGCAGAAGGACTTTGAGCTGAGTGACCCCTGAGCTCCCCTCCATGAGGAACAGATGGTCCTGTGGGCTCTCAGGGAAGGGACTGTGGCTGCCAGGACACCTTACAGGGGAAAACATGTTTGTGAATGCTCTCTGGGAGCTCTGGCCATTTCTAGAACATGGAACAACTTAAGTCTTCCTCTGATGGCTGCGAGGCGCGGCGATGCTGTGATTTCAGATGTCTCCCCAAGCTCCTCCTGGGATGGATTCTTCAGACACAGATGCCAGATGGGGGCCTGCTTTGGGAGGCCCAGCCTCTGGTGGGATAGAGCACCACTTCCCTCCAAAAGGGAGTGGGTTCACCAGTAAGGGCGCGGGCACAGGGGGCCGGCTTCCCCTCCACCCAGAGGCAGCCACGGTGAGGAGGGGGGACACAAGCAGGGCGTGCTTTGACTGACAATGGGGTGGAAGGACCCCAAGTCTGGAGACCTGCTTCTGGGCTCAGCTCTGCGTTCGCCGGCTGGTAGGGTCCGGGCAAAGCTCTTCTCCCTGGTCTTCATTGCCCTTTCTGTAAAATCAGGCCCAGTTGGGCTAGGTGGACTCTAAGGAGTCCTTCCAGCTCTCAAGAGTGGAATTCACAGGTTTTCTCCTCACTCTCTGTCTGCACAGCATTTGTGGGTGACCGAAAGCGCTCGGTTCAGCCTCACAGCAACACAGGAGATCCTTGATGATCACTCCCATCTTCCAGCTGAGGGACTGAGGCTCTGAGAGATTACACAACTCGCCCACACTAGTAGATAGAGGATGTGGGATTCTAGTCTCAGTCCAAATGAATGCCTTACGGGCCTGTTCTTCGCCTCATGCCACAGCTGCCTTTCTGCCTTTGAGTGTTGGTGGCGGGACAGAGGGACCTCAGCAAGCTCTGTCTTTGAGGGGGGACCTCATCCTTCCATGCTGCCAGGACTGGGCCTCCACAGGGTGCCCCACAGCCATTTCCACCACCGGGGCCTCCAAGAGGGGACAGATGGCCCCCAAGATAAAATGATGCACCTTAATGATTTTTCCACTGTTCTGTTGTGTGAAAGCCACCCACGCGGCCATTCTACATTTTGCTGACAGTGCAGTATTCAAGGCATTTCATGAGAGAGTCAACACTTTATTCTCAAATAGGCTTGTGTTGGACAGTTTAGCCCAGCCAAGGTGCGTTGGAGGCAGGCAGGGCTACACCGTGAGGTTGATAGTTAGCAGCATTCAGTGAGTTTTCTTCAGCGCTGGTGATGGGACCCAGACTAAATGCACTTTACAATGTTTTCAATGTGCAATAGGTTTGTGGGGACAGAACACCTTATGAGTTGAAAGGTACCCGTGTATTCCCCAACCACTGTCTCACAATTGGACTTTCTCAGTTGGGTGGCTGACACACCAGACCCCCCCGAGGTCATCCTTGTCCCCTCTGAGAGGTCATGGGGCTGTCAGGTCTCCTGTGCAGACTGGGACCTGGCCAGACCGGTCCCATCCTCCTCTCCCAGCCCAGGCTTTGGGTGAAAAGGTCCAAGTCTGTCTAGGAAGCCATTTCTCTGGGTCCACAGCCAGTCTGGTTCCTGCTGGGACCTCAGCTATTGTCCTCCCCGTTACCTGCTGTGTCTAAGACAACCGTCAGCTCCTACTGGGCAGTGACAGGCGGTGGCAGGGTGAAGTCGGCAGTCCTGGCTCCTGGCTTTGGGAGACACCTGCTCTGTCTGAGAACCTGGTGGTGGGAGGGCGAAGGTTAGGAGGTCTGCAGGGGTCCTCAGAGGATAGGGACACCGTGCTGCTTCCTACATCGAAGCCCAGCAGAAGCCCAGCACTCCTAGACCAAAGCCTTCATTGGAGCAGTGGGAGAAGTACAAATGTGGGATTACAGGAACTGAGCTGGCTCTGATAGGCTGTGTGGCCTTAGCTGGGTCCTTTGACAGTGTCCTGATTGATTCATGGGTTCGTGGGGGACTTCAATGAAAATATTATACTTTGTGGGCACAAGAACTTCAGTGGTTACAACCACAGGACCCGTGGCCAATGTGTTGGGTTTGAATCACAGCCTTGTGTGACCTTGGCTGAGCGACTTCACCGAGTGTTGGGTGCTTTTGCTCTTGGTCACCACTTAGTGGCTTAAGGTCACAAACATTCGTGTAGCTCACGCTGTCCAAGTCTGGGCAGCATTTGGGTGATTTTGCCTGGGCTTGCTCAGGTGTCTGCCATTCAGTGGTGACTTCCTTTGGGGCTGGCTGGTTAATTTGGCTCATCCGGGGTGGCCAGAATTGTGGGGTCCTCTCCAAATGATATCTGAGTCTCAGTGGGTGAGCAGCCCAGTTTGGAGACAACTCCTGTCTCTGCAGGCAAAGTGCGTCACCTGGCCAGCACTGGAGCCATGGTGGGAAGGCTCTCCCCAAAGTCTTACATAAACAATTTGGGAGCCCTTGCTGCAACCATCTAGTCTCACCTCTCTGGGCCTCAGTTTCCTCGTTTGTAAAAAGGAGCACAACCTTGTACTTTCTTCAAGAGCTTGCTGCAAGGATTGTAATGACACAGGCAAAGGTTTTTATGAGACTCAGCCCAGCTCAGACCCAGCGAAGTGAGCAATTCCTGAGAGGGATCGGTTGGCGGCATTGTCACTGGCAGGGGCCTTGGAGCGGGGATAAAAACACCCCACGCTGCAGGCTCTGAGGTGGGGCCCTGAGAGACGGCTGTGCCAGGGAAAGTCGGTCCTCCAGAGGACCAGTACCCCCAAGGTCCTTCAGAGGAAAGGGGCTCTGGGTGGATCTCCACAAATGAGACCTGACCTGTGTCTGGCCTGCTCCGAGGATCCGCGGGGCTGGCTGCTCCTCCCACACCCTCCCTTCTCCTCCTGTATCAGGCACTTCTGGATCCACACAAGCGTGGTCCGGGCATGTGCCCCCCACCCCCGGACCTTGGCTCTGCGAGGAACTCTGAGGACATGGGGAGCCAGAGTCCCCAAGCTTCTCATGTCTGCCACAGCTCCCTGGCATGGCGAGGTGGTCTTATGCCTTATGCTCTCTGTCATGTTATGCCCACCCCGTCCCACCCTGGTAGGGATGTGAGTGGCCTCCACACACCTGCTGAGGGCAGTCCAGAGGCTTCCAGTCCTGGGCACGGGGTCTGGCACTGGGCTGCTGTCTGCGATGCTACCCACAGCCAAGCAGAGTGCCTGGGCACCTGTTATGCCCCTCGGCACTGTGAAAGGGGCTGTCATCTTAGCAAACCTGTGCAGCTGTTCCTGCGGATGGCTGAGGACTGACTTTACCAGACTTCGTACATCTAGAAAACAGGGTTCACGCCAATACCTTCATAGACCCGAGCTTGGCGACCAGAAGGCTGGCTCTGGCCCCTCATTTCTCTGGCTTTGGGAATCTGTTATGGCTTAGACCTAAAGTGCCCCCCAAAGTCTCAATTTCGAAGGTGGGTCCTGGGGGGGCAGGGGTCACAGGCTGGGTATATTCCCGTCCTGGCTCTCCTTCTCTCTCTGCTTTCTGGCTGCCATGGGGTGAGTAGGTATCCTCTGCCAGGCCCTCTCCCTGTGCCCTTTCTGTCGTGGAGGTAGCAGGCTTCGGGCTGAATCCTCCAGAATCTGAGCCAAATAAATCTCTCTTCCGTAAATTGAGGACATAGGGTCTTCTGTCCTGACTAAGGCAACGTCCTTTCTGAGCATCGCCCAAAAGCTCAGGGAAGGCGATCGGTCATTTCCTCCTCTCCAGCTCATCTTCTTCCTCCCCACGTGTGTGTTACTCTGTCTGAGACACCGGAGGTGAGCCATCAAGCCAAATCAGATGCAGGTCCTGCCCTCAGGGAATTTATGGTCTAAGGGAGACAGAGATTAATTGATCATAAGAATAAATGTAAAATTATATGGCCAGATGGTTTGCTTTGTGAGATGTTATTAATCTTCCTTCCCTTCCTTGCCTTTCCCTCTCCTTTGTAGGGCAGCTGAAGTCAATACCATTCGCCACCACGAGGGAGGGATGACCCCGTGGAAACCAGATGTCCCCTGTTGCTTTTCGGGTATCAAAACTGAAGCATGGACATAAGTGTGTGTGCGCAGAGGGACAGCGTGGAGGGTGGAAAGCTGTAGGTGACAAGCCGCAGGTTTGGGAGCCACAGGATGAAGCAAGTCTCCGGAGCAGATGAAGCGCGTGCTAGGCTGGGGGGGGGGGGCAGGGTGACGTGGTGGTGTCTGCGGCAGCTTCAGGCGTGGGCCGTGTGTGGCCCCGAGTTCCCTCTGTGCCCTCCCTGGAGAATTTGGAGGATCGGGGCCAGGTGGACCTGGGGGGAAGAAGGACCCTGCAGTTCTGGGTCTAGGAAGCACAGACCACAGAGTGGAGCTATCCTATGGAGTCTAAAGGCAGTGCTGAGTTGTTGGAGTGCAGCTTAGATCTGCTACCTCTGGCCCCGGCTTGCTGCAGCTCCCATGGGAGGGGGTGCCCAGCCCTTCCATGTATCTCTGCTTCCGGTCCATCCCTAGACTGCCAAGTGGGCTACAGACTTCTCGTTTTGGAGAAGAAAGTATGTCTTTGGGCCAGAAGCATGTTAGTTACCCTGGCTCTGTTACCTGGCATCACCTACAGTGTTTTCTGCAACCTGACATGGGGGCACTGCTCCCTCCTCCTCTCCATGCTCACCCCAGGAGGCCCCAAGACCCTTCTGCAGGGAGTCAGGGACTCAACGGGGAGGGACAGTCCACTTCTGCTACAGGGGCTCCCTCTGACCCCGGAGCCACTGTAGGCACTGGGCCAGCCTCTGGAGTCTGCCTTTCAGATGGAGAGAGTGGGCATCAGAAGCATGGATAGGCCTGGTCTTATCCCTGAACTGGCCATGTGGCATGAGACAGGTCTCACTGTCCCTGAGCCTGGCTACTCATTAATAAAACAGGGGCAACATGAGCATCAATCTGAAAGAACTAGTCTTGCGATCATGAGAGAAGATTTATTGAGTGCTGACTATGTCAAGAGGTGACTCCGATGATCTCATTTACAGTGATCACAGACTGGTGATATGGGTACTCTTTTCAGCCTTGTGATACAGGACAGGAAACTGAGGTACAGACAGCTCAAGGAAGCTACCGAAGGTCACAACATTAGTGTTTGGCAAAGCTGGAATTCAAAGGTAGGCCACCAGACGCTGAGCCCCCATTTCCCCTGAGGTACTGTCCTTTGCTTGCAAGGTGTCTCCCGAGGAGGGGATGAAAGAAACCCTGAAGTCTTCTTTTCCCATGGCCTGCACGGAGCAGGACCTGGAACTCAAAGAGGAGAATTCATTTGCTATAGATCTAGAGTTGTCTAGAAACCAGCCCAATGCATGTGAAATGTCAAACCACATGTGGCTTTTGGACAAGTATGTTTGAGTCCACAGAAAGAGCTGATGAGAATGTCACAACTTGCCAAAACAAGGTTCTCTGGCTCTGAAAAGTGCAGGTCCTGAGAACAGGAGAGAGGATTATGTGGGGGCCTCTGAGGCCTACTTGGTGCTGCCCAGGGCAAAAGGTACAAAACAGGGAACAGGGCCACCAGCTGCCTGGACTGGAATCCTGGCTCAGACCTGGAGGAAGCTGGCCCTGAGGAAACAATGTGGGTTGAATGGTCAGCTTTCCCAGTGCTGGGACAAACTACCCAGGACCTGTAGCTTAAAGGAGGAGAGATTAATGTGGCTAATGGCTTCAGAGGGTTCCATCCATGGCTGGCTGGTCCCTTCATGGTGGAAGGGTGCACAGTTGCTTAGTTCATGGTGGCC
This sequence comes from Dinomys branickii, assembly GCA_004027595.1. Classification (NCBI taxonomy): domain Eukaryota; kingdom Metazoa; phylum Chordata; class Mammalia; order Rodentia; family Dinomyidae; genus Dinomys; species Dinomys branickii. The sequence goes on from PVLD010000723.1 coordinate 245,788, forward strand.
AGGAAACAGAACAAGGGGCAGTGTCAGTGAGGAAGGAGTCAAGGTCCAGATACAGACCCCAAGGTCACTTCTCCATGACCCATCCAGACATCCAGAAGTGTACTCAGTGCCCTAGGTGGTTCCTAAGTCAATCCAGCTGTCAATCCCCCTTAACCACTGCTAGCTGGGATGTGTGACACGGGTGTCCTCTATCCTATCAAGCCCTGGAAGGAAGCACCTGAAGCAACCTAGATGTCCAGCAGCAGGGGACGGGTTCCATGTACCACCGTCGGCTGGTTAGATTCTAGAACACAGGACAGCTGTTTAACAGCGATGTTCTAGAAAAAGTGTCTATGGCATGGGAACATGTTCCCAGTGTAAAGGTAAGAGTAAAGTAGATCACAACACACAGCGTGCCATCTGATCCCAACTTTGTACATAAGAAAATATTAAAAATAGTGTATAAATACGTTATGGCTCATTTCTGCTCTATTTGTGTTTTCTTGCAGTCCCCAAATTTCTGGAACATAGATGGGTCTGATAATCTGATCACCTCCATATTCTGCCATTAAAGTAGGAAGGGGGCACCTCAGCAAGGATAGGGTTTCTGTTCTAGAGGGGCTTAAGAGCTGACTGGCCACCTGTCAGGGAGGCACAGATGTCACTGAAGCAGCAGGCGCGGGAGGTGGTGCTACGTGCCTGGGTAGGGCAGGAAAAGAATCTCTCTGTGATCCCTGGGGAAAATCTTCGGTGCCCACTTATAGTCTGACTCATATATTCATTCATTCATTCAACAAAGATCCAGCACGGCAGTCAGTGGGATAAGAACATTGTGTCCTTGTGGTGCTTTAGTTATGACGTGGTGAGTGACTGGATAAACGTAATGACATGGTGAAAAGAACCATGAAGCCAAATGCTAAGGCAGAAAACAGAATGGGTTGAGAGAGAACTCTCAGGGCAGATCTTTACAGGAGGTCTCTTGGGGGTGGTATGGAGCAGTGGGCTGAATACTGAGAAGGTGCCAGCCATAGGGACACCAGAGCCAGGCAGAGCCAGGTTGCAGAACAGCAAATACAAAGGCCCTGGGGTATATGCGGGGAGGGTGATGGCTGTTTGAGGACCAGCAAGGGGAGGCAGCGCAGATGGTGTGGGAGATGGGATTGGAGAAGGGTTACAGGGTGAGGCTCCTAATCCACCAATGAGTATGGTGGCCCCATCACCTTCGGAAAGCCCCAATTCTGAACATCAGTTTTTGGTGACATTCTAGATCTAAACAGTAACAACTGAGCAGCCCTGAAGTCTGGCAGGATGGCCCTGGCTGGGTGGGGCAGTCATGGTGGCCAGCCCACAGGGTTGTGTGGTGGTGCCAAGAAGCAGGGGACTCTGGGTATATTTTGAATTAGAGCCGAGTGCTACAGGACCGCCACCCTGAGGCTGTCTCCCAGCTCTCTGTCCGCAACAGGCTGGGAGGCCTGGGAGCCAGGCCACCTCCCTGGGGGAGGGGCAGAGCAGGAGCCAGCAACGGTGGGTGAGGTTGGGCCCCAAGCCCAGGGCTGCAGCCAGAGGACCTGTGTCCCACTTCTCTTTCCCCTCAGCTGCCAACCAGACCCTGTCCTTGAAGGACAAGATGGCAGGGGTGGCAGGGAAGGACACAAGGTTACCAGTCTTAGGGAGTATTTTCTACTTGGGAGCAGCTGGAAAGAGTGTCCACCTGAGTGGAGGGATAGGGACACAAACTAGGGGGCAAAGGAAGGTCTGTGGTCTGCTGCTGGGGAGTGTCACACAGAGGAAGGCAGGGACATGGGGTTGCCTACCTGTTCTCCGTTCCCTGCTTCTTACAGCACAGTGCCCTCTTAAGAGTCTATGAATCTACTGATTGCTTTAAAGTTGCTCTTGGTCACCCTCCTGCTGGGCAGGGAGCCCCAGGAGGATGGGGCACCGAGTCTCGCCAGTGCCTTCCTTGCATGGCAGCTGCTTGGGGGACAGCTTTTGAATGAATGATGTCCAGGTAGGGAGGGCAGCCCCAGTCTAGCAAGTGGCCAAGAGCGTGGGTGGCAGGTATACAGCCTGGATCACGCTGCCCAGGTGGGCTGTGGGGTCCACCAGGTGAGTCTGCCACAAAGCCCAGCTGGGAGGATGGTGCTGCACCCAGGACCGAGGCCAAAAGGGTGAAGTCTGAGCTACGCCCCAGCTCCACTCCTCCCAGGTAACAGCTTTGGGGGGGAGGGGACATCTCTGGTGCTGGCTCCCCGGGAGTCCACCCCTTTGAAACGGTTGCTTCATCCATGCTTAAAACCTTAAAGCCTTTGTAGTCCAGGGGGGCCTTGAACTCACTATGTAGCTCAGGCTGTTCTTGAAATTACTGCAATCCTCCTGCCTCAGTCCCCTGAGTGCTGGGATTGCAGGTATGTGCTACCATGCCCGGTGAACCCCGAATTATGTGGTTTCTCAGGACCTTTATGTGTGAATGAAAATTACGACTCTGAGAAGAAGGAAGGCAACGTTTCCCAAGTTCTGGTCCATGGTACTGCTTTTTCATGGAGGTTCTTGGAGGATTGGGATTCTGCTAAACACCCTTTGAGAAATATTGTTCTATGCCTGTAGCTGTCTCAGAGGCTCCCCTCCCTTCCAGGCCCCTCCTCTTCCTCTTCTTCCCCTGCTAATCCAGCTCCTATAATGCGAACGTGCCATTAAATCATAGACAGACACTTGATGACCTCTGTTGGAAGGGAGCTACGCAGTGTCACTAAGAAATCAAACTTCACCTGGCATTCAAGGCTCCAGCCTGGCTCCAAACACAACAGCTGAGGATCCCAGGCACCAAGCCTCTGCTGTGTCAGCCACGCCCTTCTCACTGGTTCAGGACAGCTCAGGGTATGCCTGTCCCGGGGCCTTTGCTCAGGCTGGATGACCCCTCTGTCTGCCTCTTTGGCCCCCTTACCTAGGTGGCCAGGATGTTGAAATTCTGTCTGAAATTGACAGAAGGTAAGAAGTGCTGTTCATTTAAAATGACTGAGCCCCACCCTCTTTGTCTTTTGGTGGTACTGGGGATTGAACCCAGGACCTTTGCACTGAGCTACATCCCCAGCCCTTTAAATTTTTTATTTTGAGACAAGTTCTCCCTCAGTCCTAAGGTGGCCTCAAGCTTGCAGTCCTGCCTCAGCTTCCCAGAGAACTGGGACAAAGCCACACCTACATTATCCTGGAGAAGTGTGGGCACCTGAAAGAAATCCATTTGTCAGGGACCAGAAAGAGGGCAACAGCCTCAGGACGAGCCCTCCAGAGGCCCTGGCTTTTTCAAAAGGACCCTCAAAGCACTGGTGTTACGGGTGTGATCTCAGGGCAGGCTTGTGCTTGGCTGGTTCTAGTTTTCTTTTTAATATTTCATTGTGGACAGTTTAAAATATATACAAGAGTAGAGAGAATATCATAATGCCAGATCATATCGCTACCACCAACCTCAACAAGTATCTGTCTCATTTTATGTCTCTCGCCACCCACTGCCCACTACCGTTCTGAGTTAAATGTCTGATCCACATTTATCTCAGCACACTTTTCTACTCTTTTCTTTACATAACCATAATATCACTGCCACACTAAAAATAAGTCCTTATTATCATCAGAGAGCCCGTGATTTCACATCTGCAGTTGCTTCGGACACTTCCTACATTGATTTATATTTTAGTTTGTTTGAATCAGAATCCGGATGAAGTTGACTGATAGGTCTAAGTTTCTTTCAATCTGTAATCTCTGTTTCTCTCTTTTAAAGATTTTCTTTGTTGAAGAAATAAAATGCTTGACCTGTGTTTCCCCGCAATGTGGATTTACTGATCGCATCTTCTTGGTGCCTTCTAATATACTCCTCTGTCCTGAGTTTCTTGTAAATTGACAATTTGTTTTTGGAGGTTTGATCAGATCCAATTTTGGCTTTTTTAGCAAAACAGGCTCCGGTTCTGCGTGTTCCCATTAGGAGCCACAGAACGCCTGCCGGCTGCAGACTGCGGGTGGGAATAGCTGCAGATGCTCCATACCTATGTCCGCTAATCCATCAGGGTTTGCAAAGTGGTGAAGTCCTACTTCTGTCATCTTTTTCTCATTTATTAACTGGAATATTTCTAAAAAGAGAAACATCCCTCATCTACAATTTGAGTGCCTGGTGGTACACTTTGGGTAGGAAAGGCAGGATAAACACCTGGTTCTTTCCCTTTATTTGCCAACTAATTACTTTTTAACAGAGTGATGCTAACAGTTAACACTTGTTGGATGCTTACAGATCACCGCACGTGTTCATCAACACTATCTCATTTAATTATCACAACAGCCCTGAGAGGCAGACCTGACAGATGGTGTGATTTTTTCATCTTTCATTTATTATTTTGCAGATGAGAGAACTGAGGTCCCAAGAAAGTAAGAAACTTGCCCAGGCTCAGAAAGCTGCCGGAATCATTGCTGACGACTTTCGGGGAGTTCTCCTAACTCTGCACCATATGCTACTGAGTGTGAATCGCTGTGTCTGCTTAACTCTAAAAGCTAGGTGGGGATGACCATTGTTCCCATTTCACAGATAGGGAATCCTGAGGCCTGAAGGGGTGAGTGTTTTAGTTCAGACTAAAATGTCCCCTCAAAGTCCCATGTTTTCAGAGGCTGGGATTTTAGGAGGTAATTGCATCAGGGGGATGCTGTACTCAGCAGTGGATTAACTACTGATGATTTCATGGGTGACATCCTACACGGAGGTGACATCTGCTTGGATGTGGGTCCCTGAGGGCATGACATGAAAGGGTGTATTCTTGTCCCTGGCTTCTCCCCCTTTGTCTCTGTTCCTGGGCTGCCATGGCTTGAGGAGCTTTCCTCTGCCCAGGTCCTTCTACGACGCTGTTTCTGCCTTGGATTAAGCGGGACCGATCCCTCTGAAAGCATAGCCAAGTCAAACCTCTCCTTGTTTCTGTTGTAGTTGTCAGATATTTTACCCCAGTGACAGAAAAGTGACTAACTTGCTTGTGGCCACATGATATTAACGATTACACCAGGCTCAGTATTCCTTACCTGAACTGCCTGGCACCAGAAGTGTTTCAGAGATTTTTATGTTCAGGTTGGGGAATATTTATATATACATAATGAGATATCATCAAGACAGGGCTAATGTCTAAACGTGAAATTCATTTATTTTGCCTGCACTTAAACTGAAGATAATTTTATGTAATCTTTTAACTTATTCTGTGCATGAAATAAAACTCTAAGGTGTGCAGTTCTACACTGTGGTATTATGAGAGTGATCAGCAGTTTTTGGATTTTGGACTAGGGATTCTCAACTTGTATTTTTGAGCACTTACTGTATGTCATATGCCTTGCCGAGGGTTTAGAACAATGTGGAGCAGCACTGTGCTATCTGCGACATAGTGAAGGTATTCCTATATACCAGCGAGATGTTAACCCTGTTACAAGGTGGGGAAACTGAGGCTTAGTATGTGGGCAGCATTCCCAGAGCTTATCTGGCGCTGAACTGGGTTCCAAGACAGTTCTGCTCTGTATTACACTGTCTTTGTCTCCTGCCAGGGGCCAGAATTTGAACCTGGCCTTCTGATCTTTGGGCTTCCCCCTCTCATCTCACTCCCACCCCTAACCCCACCCAGAGTGTTTGACCCAGAAGAGAAGCTTATTCCCTTCCACTGGCATTTTCTCCCTGCTGGTCAGCTGTCCTGTTACCATCTCTGGCTGTTGCATTTGGTGTTAACTAACAAAGAGAGAGGGGTTACAAAGCGGAAGACAGCTCACTATCTGGGAAAAGAATTAGTGGTTTTAGCGATTTCACCACATCCTCAGATACAGCAGGCGTGGCCTGTAAATGCTCTTTCCTATATTTTTGCTTCCAGAATTGGAATACTAAACCCATCCAGCCGCACAGAGGATGGAAAGGACGAGGGACCTCCTGCCCTAGCAGAGAGGGGCGGGAGGGACATTTGGACAAGCAGCAAGGGGAGAGCCCCGGCACAGCCAAGAGGCCCAGCTTTCTGTGGGGCCCCCTCGGTGCCTATCAGTGTCACCGCACAGCTCTGGATCGTGATGGCCTCCGTGGTACTTGGGACCTTGGTGATGACGGCGCTGCCGCAGGCTGGCGTGAGCAGTCACAAAGGGGGGTCCTCCAGGGGACCAGCTGCCATAATGAGAGGCCGTGGCTTCTTGCACAGAGTGGAGCCCTTTGGAAGGCAACAGAGATCGGGGAGAAGACAGGAGGAAGAAAAACAAGAATCCAATTAAACCCTCAGTTCGAGCAGAGTAAATGAATTTGACTGTAGGTGATCAAGAGGGAGAAAACTTCTAATTAGACATGCGGCAATCCTGGGGCTGAGCACGCTCGTGACCCGCCTCATGCCCGCCCCTGTCACTTTTCAGATAAATGCTAAAGACTGGAATGAGATATAATTAAAATCTGTCACTCCACTACACTGGCTGGGACAGAGTTGAGGACTGCTTCCGGCTCACCTCCTCTACCGGGTCACAAGCTCCGCCCCTTCCACTTTCTTTTTTTAAAATTTCAAATATTTTATTTTATTTTACTTTATTTTTATTTTTAAAAAAATAAAAGCACAAAAACATATTAACAAACAGTCACAAATTAGCATAAAAAATAGTACAATCAAAACTGATCTACAGACAAGGTGACATGGACTCAACAGTGGTTGTTGCTTTACCTACTGATATCTTCCAAGTGTATATATATGAACCCAGATACAGACATGCAAAATTGGTCAGACAATTAATCCTCTCAACAACAGAAAAACACAAAAAACAAAAAACCAAAGACAAAAAACAAAAACAAAAACAAAAACAACCCACCAATAGTTGCTGCTTTGCATATTGATATCTTCGAAGTGTGTGTTCAGGATAACACATACAGACATACAAGATTGATCGAATAACCCGTCATCAATTATTCCTTAGCATTAAGTGATATAATACAATAGTAGAACCATGTTAGCCCTCCTGCATATATGTATATTCATATATACATACATACATTTTTGTCTCTTTCTTTTCTCCTTTCCTTCGTCCCATCTGTTCTTTGTTTTTGAACAGATTTCCTTCATGTCTCTTAGTTTATATTCCCACCCTCAGGTTCTTACACCAGTGATACAGTACGTTGCCTGCACATGTACCGCTGATTTATTTCACTTATGAGTATGGACTCCAGTTTTGACCACTTGCCTACAAAGTCCCCAAAACTGTCTTTCTTTATAGCTGAATA
>PVLD010000724.1:0-31934 GCA_004027595.1 Dinomys branickii
AAAAAAAAAAAAAAAAAAAAAAAAAAAAAAAAAAAACAGAGGCTGGACGTGGTGGTGCACACCTGTAATCCCAGAACTTGGGAGGCTGAGGCAGGAGGATTGTTGCGATTTCGAGACCCACCTGGGCTACAAAGTAAGCTCAAGGCCAGCCTGAAATGTATAGCGAGATCCTGTCTCAAACACACACACACACACACACACACACACACACACACACGCAGCAAAACAGAACAAAACAAACAAAAACAAAAACAAAAAAAGCCTCTTAAGGTTCCTTAAGGCAGTAAACCTCTGTATCTGTGTGGATACAGTGTACCCAAAACCTAATAGTATTCATAACTTTCTCATGAAACAAAGCTCCTGGTCTTTGTCATGGCTATTTTCCTGATCTTTTTTGCTTACTTTTATATAAACCATATGATAAAAAGATTAGATTTCCAAGACAATTGCAAAGTGTGTTTTACATAAAATGTGTGCAAATAATGTCAGTATTATGGAATCTCTTCAACAGGAAGAACAGTTAGTGACCTCTGAAATTCATTCTGGATAGAATGAATCCCCTGTCCATAGAGGATGTGTTCCAAGACCCCCAGGGGTTGCCTGAAAGTACAGATAGTACTGACCTCTGTATATATCTATGATGAAGTTTAATTTATAAATTAGGCATAGTAAGAGATTAATAATAATCAATCACAAAATAGAGTAAGTATAACAATGTACTATAATGAATGCTATTTAAGTTTGTAGGTTTTTTTATTTCTAGAATTTTCCATGTAGAACTTTCAGACCCAGTTAACAATGTGTAACTCAAACTGCATAAAGCATACCCTGGATCAGGGATACTGTACCCTACTGTTCCAGCACTTTTCTCATCACTGAGACGTAATACCCAACACCCAAAACTTAAGAGAAGAAAGGGTTATTTTGGCTCACAGTTTGTAGAGGTTTGATACGTAGTCGTCTGGCTCCAAGGCAGGATAGAGGTTTGATACATGGTTGTCTGGCTCCAAGGCAGGACAGAGGGGCAGGGCAGAGGAGAGCTGCTCACGGCACTGTGAACAGGAAGCAGAGAATGCAGGAGAGGAGTTGGGGAGGGAGAAAATCTCCTCCAGGCCACACTTCTAGTGACCCACTTCTTTTGACCGGACCCCTACCTCCTATTGGCCAATAAACTATGAGTCCTCATAATCCACCGACCTCCTGAAAGATCTGCGTATGAGCACATGAAGCTCCTGGAGGAAGTCCGGATATAAAGTGTAAAACCTATGCAGAAGGCAAGTGCAGAGCTTCTTGTCCTCCCTCCCTCTCCCCAAGGCACCACAGAAATGTGCATTGGCACCAAGAAAAGGCCAAGCAACCTCAGCAATGGGGAGGAGAAACAGGACCTCGCTCATTCCTGAGAGCTAAGTTCCTTTGCAGATGGCCCCTCAGCAATCAAGACCATAGCCCAGTAGCTCAGTTCTGCTGCTTCCCACATCTCAGGGGAAAACCCTGAAATTCACTGAGGATCAGTGTGCAAGATCAAGTCAACCCAAAGCGGAAGAGGTGGGATTGGAGAGATCTTTCCATCTCTGCTTGGTGATGACAGGAGTTTCTCCTCCAAGTCCTGTCTTCCAAGGTCACCAGTGCCAGAATGAGAGATCAACAGAAATGACCAAAGATAAAACTCAAGGCAAAGCAGAAAATGCTAATCCACCAACTCCTTTCCCTATGCATTTTGAATAGTTGGATAAACCCTAGCTGCTGAGATAGGAAGTGAGAACAGAGGAGGTTGAGGGTGGCCTGGAACATTCTACCTTCCTTGACCTATTTAAGCAAGGCGATGGGATGAATTATCTCTTAAATCAAACACACACAAGAAAATGCTTTCTCATTATGCCATTTAAAAATATTTCAAAGAATAAGCTTTTCAAATCTGTATTTGGTTTCTTTATAAATATTATGACACCTGGTGTTCCATGTTGGAACTGAGACCTTCCGCCTTTCTTTGAAATTGTCCAGAGTGTTCATACATTTTCTCCTTCTGCTACCATCACCCTTCAAACACATTTCTGCCAACTTGAGGCCATTCTCATTCCTGTGCATACTCTAGTATTTCATTTGAATGTAGTCATTTAAGTCCAAGAGGAAAAAAAAAACCATATAAATAAATCTTTATTACTGTCAGCATTATTAAAGAATTTCCTAGTTTGAGCTGCTCTTCATTTGAAATCACCACCCTACCATGATAGAGAGGATCCTGCTAGGCATTTTAAATTAGGGAAGACAGTTTTATTGTCAAGGCAGGTCAATCAAATTATAATTGGCTCTAATTTGCACTCCCACCAGCTGTTAAATTCTTCACCTGCAGCACTCAAAATAGTGTGAAATTCTTGCTAGCTTTGTGAAAGCTTCAAAGAGAATCACTCTCAATCTGATCCCTACAACCAAAAGTCCTAGTTCCTTTTCATCAGAAGCAAGGAAAATACACCTTTAACTCTGACCCTGGAAAGCAGAGCATGGTATGAAGTGGGTTGAGCTGGACAGGGATGGATAAACGCATCTCTCAAGAGTGACCGATCTTGAGAAGCCAACACAGGTGCCACAAATCAGCAAAGGGAGATGTGTCTTTCTTATGGTCATAACACCGTTGAGTTGTATTTTCTAGCTCATTGTTAACTGAATCTACAGCTCTCAGGAAAATGATAAATTTGAGTACTGAGAAGGAAATAGCAGAAAAAGATAGAGTACTGGATAAGGGACACATGTGCCAGTTAGTTTGGGAAGATCCATTAGGGTTTGAGACATTCATTCCCTGGTGCTGCCTCAGATATTCTGGGACTCTGAATAACTAAAACACCCAAAGGAAGCTCCATTTTAGCACACACACACACACACACACACACACACACACACACACACACTTCCAGGAAGGAGTAAAAAGTAATAACCAATTAGCACATTATGAAGAACACTCTTGCTGTTCTCCCAGGATCCCAGTTTCCTTCTCTATTTATAATTTTGCTGAAGTTCGGGGCAAAATATAGATCCTGAGAAGACAGCAAAATAGGATATGGTCAGATGTGGAAATAACATCAAAACCAAATAATTAACATAATCTTGATTTTCGATGAATTCTGGGTGTATCTGTTTGGCTGCAGCTAAGGAAACGCTTTAATTAAAATACATGAATGGGAGTTTTTCTAATCTCACTAATTGGTTACATGGACAGTTTTCAGCAGTCTAAAAATGAGGGTGTTTGGGGCTGATGAGTGGAGAGAAAATGTAACAAAAAACTATGAGTTCTTTGAAAAACACTTCTGGATTGAGAGTGGCTTCAAGAAAATACAACTTACTAAAAATGAAGCATTCCACTAAGAATAATAGAACAGTTTCTAAGTAAACTTTATCAGGAAGAGAAGCTAGAGCCCAAATTTATGTCAGTATAATCATTACATTACTTAAAAAGCAAACAAAAGGCTAGGATCAAACTAACTTTCTAACTATAAAGAGTTAGTTAAAAAATTAAGGGCACTTCCTTCAATAAACTAGCATGTCGTTTTCAAATGTCCTTACAAAGAATTGCATTATATTACATGAGAAATTATCTATAACAGTGTTGAATGAAAATAGGATATAAAGAGGACATAAATATAATATATAATCTGACTTGTGTAACTACATGTTTATTATACATACACAGTACAAACAAGAAATGTTACATGAATGGTTATTTCCAAATCATGAGTTTGCAAGCAATTTTTTAAATGTTTTTGTCTATTTCATGAATTTTACCAACTGTTTCTGTTTTTTTTTTTTTTAATTTGGGGGTGAGAGGTTTGAAGCAGGGTCTCCTGGTTCGCAGTACAGGCTGGTCTCAAACTCCAGCGTCAGCCTCCTGAGTGCTGGGATTACAAGTGTGCATCACACCTGGCTTGAAACTTTTATAAACAACAACAGCAAAAGTCAGTAAATACTTGCAGGCAATATGAATTTGTGATATAGTGTTCAGGTACAAAAAAAAGAGTGCCATTTTAAAAAAATTTATAAATAACATAAAATCTCTGCAGCCCAGGCAAACAAAGCACCCTTAGTGGCCCCCAATGGAGCATCCTTGTGCCTCCATGGAGTCAGAGTTGAAACTGATTCAGAAAATCTGGGAGGGGCCCAGACCTTCAACACACAATTTCGCACTCTTCAGCACTCATGTGGATACACACATGTGCTGTGTTTGGGTACCAAGGCCCTGGTCTGACTCCTTTGGTCCTGTGCATGACTCCACTAAAGTCCTCACCCCCTCATGGCTGTGGTCCTCCTGCCCCAAGCAAGGATATGGCCCAGAGTAGAGCCTAGCCCTCTACAGTGTGTGGCTGTTGGTGTGCATGGCCTTGATGGTAACGCCTGGACCCAGCACTCCCTCTACTGTAAGCAAAGAGAAGCAGGCTCTGTAACCTTTCACCCAGAGCATTGGTTTTCTAAGCCTGCTATAGCACAGTACCCAGACCAAGTGTCCTAAACAACAGAAACCCATTTCTCCAGGCGAGAGGTTGGTTTTGGCCTCTCTCCTTGGTTGGAGTATGTTTGCCTTCTTCCTATGCCTTCATATGGTCTTCCTGCTGTATGTCTTTGTCCTAACTCTCATAAGGATATTTGTCATATGAGAGGAGCACCCACCTTCATTTTACCTTCACCACCTTTTTACAGACCCTATCTCCAAATGAAATCCTATGCTGCAGCGTGGGGTTATGGCGCAGTAGAAAAGGATGTTCTTAACATGTGGGAGGCTTTGGGTTCAATCACTAGCACCAAGAAAACAATAAACAAATGAATACATCATATTCTGAGGTACAGGGCTTAGAGTTTCAACACATGAGTTTGGGTGAGGAATGTAATTCAGCCCCAAGCAGTACTTCCTATTGCCTAGTTACTTGGGGGCAAAGTTTGGTGTACTTTGAGGTAGAGTCTGAGGCATCAGTGTGACACTCAGGATGGGCTTTGAGGCACCTGCCCATTATCATTTCCTGCAATAAATTTCAAGTTTTGCTCCAAACTTTCAGTCCGCCCAGGCCTGTTCTACGCTGTGGAAACTCATGGCAAGTTGAACCCTTGATTCCTGGACTAGCACTCTGCAGGTTCAGGCAAAAAGTCAGATAAACAGCACATCCCTGGGGACCCATAGTCAAAAGAACTCACCCATTTGTTCAGGAAATGGCAGCCCAGCCAAGCCTCCTGAGGCCTCATTGCAGCAGTGTAGCATTAGAGAAGTTCCTGGATCTTTTCTTGCCTCTGTTTTGTTATCTGTAAAATGGCACTGATGGTAGATAACACAAAGGATTGTAGTGAGGATTAAATAAAATAATACATATAGAGCAGTGAGCAGAGCGGCTGGCCCACTGGTGTTAAAATAAGTGTTGGCATTTGTATCACTGTCACTGTGGTCTCAGAGTCACTAAGAGTGGCTGGTGGGAGTCAGACTGTGTCCCCATATCTGTGCTCAATTTCAAGAACTCGGAAGTCTCTCTAGGCCACATTTATAGGGAGAGAGAAAACCAGTTTCAAAGCAAATCTACAGTGCCAACTGGCTTGTTGCAAAGAGGTTAATGCTTAGGACAGTGCTGGAGAGAGAAAAATAGAAAGAAGGAAGGAAGCAGCGTGGGGAGCAGGAAATTCTGCCTTGTAAACTACAGGTAAGGATACAATCAGTCTGACAAATGCCAGCCTACGAAGCTTGTTTTCTCTACCAGAACTAGGTCTGCAGTCCCTCACAAGGTCACTGACTCTTCCACAGACAGACATATAGGATGTAGTCTGGGGTCCTGGGGTCAACTTTTGCCCCACCTCCCTCTATGCTTTTAAGGCAAGTTGCTAAACTTTTCTGATATGTTTGCTTCCTTCGTAATGGGAAAATAACATCAACGTCAAGAAAGTAGGTATCGGTATCTAGACAGAAACATAGTCTGATGCTTCACTGTTTTATTCTCTTTTAATTATAATCAGCAGAGAAAGTTATGAAGTATTTCTGGCCCCCTACACATAAATCCTGAGCACCATGTATGGCCCTTGTGTCTTTCTTTAACACAACTATAGGATTCAGTGGAATAAGTTAAAACGCTGGGACCCAAAGGGAAGTTTTCTACGAGCGCCCTTTTTGAATGATTGTAATTTGAAACACTTTGCCAAATGAAGGCAACCATGAAGGATCTACCAGTCCCTCCCTGTTAATATGATAAGTAATCTGATGAAACCAACCCTGAGGGAGTGTGTGATAGCTTATCAATACTCTAATAAAAGGGACCAACAACACAACTTTAAAAAGGAAAAGTACAAGTAAGATTCTGGGTGTGTCTTACATAGTCTTTCATGGAAAGAGGAAATGCTATGTTTTCCTTGCAAAATATTTTCACATAAAATAATTCACTGATTCTTATAACAATCCAGCAAAATATTTAAACTGACTTATGATGAAAACCATTAGTAGATCAAGTGCTAGTAAATCAAAATCACATGCATGTACACCTATAAAAGAGTATTTCTCAAGCCAAGTCCAGAAATTCTAAGGGCCATGTTACAATCTTTACAGTCCTCAATGTCTGTTTCATTTTTTTTAATTTTGTGTTTCATTTTGATGATTATCAAAAAATTAACTCATGCAAATTTTGCTTCATTTGAATGAGTAATTCATAATTGAGTACAATTGTGAGATCTCAGAATCTCATTGACATTGAGTAATTCTTTTGATGATTAATTCTTCTTGATGAGCTAATAGAACCCTTGGTAAGCATGTAATGTGTTCATGCCACCTGAAGATCAACACATACGCTGTCTTACTTCTCTTTCATTCTAAGACAAATACCTGATACCCAAAGTTAAAGGTGGAAAGGTTTATTTAGCTCACAGTTTGTAGAGGTTGTGGCCCATGATCAACTGGCTCCAAGGCAGGGTGGCACATGGCAGAGGGGCAACCGTTCATGGTGGTAGAAGACAGCAAAAGAAACGAGAGAGAGAGAAAGAGAGAGAGAGGAAGAGAGAGAGAGAGAGAGAGAAAGAGAGAGAGAGAGAGAGAGAGAGAGAGAAGCCTCTTTCCCTTATACGTTATCCAGTCTACCAGGAATAGGGCGGTGCCAATCCAATCAGTGGACTGATCCAGCAGTCACTCACTCTTAATCCCAGCATTGTGCTAAGAATCACTCACACACTCTAGATTCAGCCACCTCAAAAAACTCTATGATTGCATAAGGTTTTCAGGGGGAAGTAGGGGACATCTAGACACAAACCATAACATATGCTGAGTTTATTCAAGAGTGCCGCTTCTCTAGAGAAATGGTGAGACAAGCAAGGATGCACACAGTACTTGGTAGTTAAAGCTTGCCTGCTACAAGTACCTGTACCGTAGCAGTCAGTACAAGGGTTTTTTTTACAGAGAAGATTTCCTTTCAGAGAAAAGCCCTACTAGGTGAGTAAAGTTAAGAGGGTATTTTGAGTTTCTTCTTGGGGAGGTTTTACTAAAGAGAATATAATTTCAAATTTTACTATGTGTTCTATGCTTTTGCAAGAATATAAGCATAAATAGTTATACTAATTTTAACTTGCAAATTAAAATTTTTACTATGTATGTATTTTATATTTACTGTAGAACTAGATTTTAAATTATTTTCTCGTGATCGCACATACAAATTGGGTAAAAATGATTACAAAGTTCAAAACCATTCCATTTTAAAACAGAAATATTTTCCAAATTTGTCTACAGTTTTTAAAGTATATTAAATCATTTGTGGTGACCTTGAAGAGCTGATTGGAAAATTTCCATGAATTCTATTTTGAGTGAGCTATATTTTCTGCACTCGAACCATCACCAGGTGGTTTTGTCTGCTTTCTATGTTTAGACAGTCATAGAACCAGATTACCCTGAAGTGGGACAGCTGACACAGTGAGATTAATGAGAGTTAAGAGAGGGACAGCCAAATCTGTAGCAAAATGACTGTGACCTACTGAAAAAGCCTAATGCACCATGCACCTATAAGTTAAACAACCACAGCCAAAATCCAATATCAAGGCATGCAAAAATGGAAAAACAGAAAAATGTTGCCTGGGCAACCAACTCTCGTTCTGGCACTCTTCGGGATTTCCAGCATCACACTGAATAACGGCTTCTTTCTCTCTCTCTCTTTTTCTCTCTCTCTCTTCTTTTTCTAGTTTTGCCAATTACAAAAAGGAGACCAGAACTATTAGTTTGTAAAAATTGCTTGTGAATGGCAGATGCTCAATATTCTGAGGCATGAAGATCTTAAAAGCAAGAAATTTATGAAGCCTTGAAAATTGGGTAGCATGACCTACCTTTTTTTTTTTTTACTTTGTCTCCGATCACTTTACTGCACTTATCTGAAACAGATGGGATGGAATAGAGTAAATAGTACCCCAGTTAGGGTTGGGTTTAATTTCCTATTAAGAGTAATAATATTTAAGGGCACTAAATGACATCATCTCCTTTGCTCCAGGATGAGATTCAGGAGGGAATGAACTATCTGCTGTCTGTTTCTAACTTGAGTGTGAGGGGAAAAATGTTAAAAGGAGAAACTTGATAGGGAAGAAAAGAAGTGAATTTTGGTGGCTTTTCTAATCCAAGAAATTTAAGTGACTTTCTTTGGCTTTAATAAAAATTGTGCTCACTATTACGATTACTCTGTGGACTGGGTCCTCGTTGCTTTTTGTTTAGAAACAAATAAAAATAGCTGAATTATTAATGTGAAGTAAATTGGTTACTGTGCATTTAGAGTCACTTTTTAATTCATACATACATCTGTATTAACATCTTAATGATACTTTACTACAGATTATGCCATAGTTGGAATGGCATCTAAGGAGCCATTTAAATGATAATAGTTGGTGCAGAGACATACTTGAAGAAGTGGATGGTGGTGTTGGAGAGGAGAAGGAATGGTCTCAATAAAATCAAAAACTGTATTTGTGAAGTTCAAGGGGTAGCGTTTACAAGACCACTCTCACTGCTGACACTAACTACCGACTCAGGGGTGCCGAGACCACCCTCAGCTTTGATAATTCACTAGGAGCACTCACTGAAAGCTGTAATAATTGTGGTTATGCTTTATGACTGTGAAAGGAGATAGATTAAAATCAGCCAGAGGAAAGGACATGTGGAGAAGGTCCAGGAGGTTTCCATACTTGGGGCTTCCTGTTGTCTTCTTACAGAGTTGTGGACCATATTAAATACCCGGGCAATAATGTGTGACATTAAGCATAGGATACTGCCAGCATGGGAAGCTCACTGGAACCCTGGTGTCCAGAGTGTTTTATTGTGTGCCCCGGTGAAATGTACATATGGTTCACCCTTTGTCCCCAGACCCTCCAGAGCTAATACTATTGGCTTCCAGCCCCTCTGGAGTCCTTCAAAAGGAGAGCAGATTCCATGGGTCCAAAATCCCCCATCAGAAGTCACATTGCTAGACTGTTGTGGTCTAAGGACCCCCATCAGAAACTCGTAGAAAGTTTTAACAAAATCTCCCATATATTCAATTGTCAGTATCAGTTTTATTATAAGAAAAATGGTAGTTGAACCTTACCAACAATGTCAGTGCTACACCATATTAATCATATATGTCCCGTTACAGAACAAATCAGTAAGAATTACTGGGATATTTTATGTGGCATAATTACCATTACCATTGTAGTACAGTTTACAAGAGCTTGCAGGGCTGGGCAAGCCTCCTCAAAAGACTACACATTCTCTGAATCAGATTAAATGCAGAACACAGAAACTTACAAGTCTGGGCTACAATAGCCTCCCACAGAGTCAAATATAGAAGAGTGCAAAAGATCTGTCCACACCCTAGAGATCAAAGGATCCACTGAAAGGCCTGGGACACAGTGTACTGTCCCACATGAGTCAGCATCAGGAGGCCGCTGAAGGATCCACAACAGAAAACCAAGAGATCTGTGGAGGTCAAAGGGTCAGTGCTAGAAACTGAAGAACCTGCACCAGCAGGCCAAAAGTCTGGGGCTGGAAGCTGAATAATCTGCACCAAAAGTCAGGAGAGGACACTCGAGGCAAAGGTGAAGGTCAGAGCTTCTGCAAAGAGAACAGCCAAAGCTCTTCTAAGGAAAATCAGCTGAAATCCTTCCTTCCCATTCTCCTTCTGTACCATTCTGAGAACAATGCTCCTTAAAGAGGGTCTTCCATGCCCAGAACCATGCTGACTCAGTTCAGCTCTGCATTTCCCACTCAAATCGACAAAAATTAACCACTGCACCCTGTGATGGATTTTTTGGGGTAGAGGCCATAACAAGTAGCTATGAGTTGGCTATTTCTAAGGTCTATATCAGTCAGTGATAAAGTCATTCACTCTGCCTTGGTTCAAGGGCTTGAGGCAAGGCCGTTTTTCCATTGCCTGCTTTATAAAGCAGGACTCAGCACCCTCCTGCTGAAAGGATGGAGGTGGTATTCAAAAAGCTCCTATCTCCAATAACTATAAGGTAGGCTGTCTTCTTCTGACTTATCCTAGAAGCAGGGACAGTCACACTGCCTGAATTACAAGTGTCTCTAGAGGACTTTCAAAGTTTGGGAGGTCAAAAGTTTCCGACAGGTATGCCCTTCTTGGCCCTCAAGTGCCAGGATGGAGGGGCATTCACCCAGTGCCACTCAGCCTCCTTCCTTATTAAAATAGTCAAGAGACTATGTTGGATCAAAGTCCTACCCTTTTTCCCATAGTGGGTCTAGCACTACCCAGCAGTATTACTGAGTCTGCCTAGTGATTCCCATCCCCGGCCTTCCTCCTGGAAGAGAATTCCCTCGGACCTCATTGTCGTGTCTTTTGCTCCCAAATGCCAGTCCCTGTTAGAAGCAAATGAGATTGTCCCACAGGGCCTACGCCAGACTTTCTCTTCCCTAATGCATTTTTCTGTCTTAGGGTAGGCTTTTTTCTACCATATGCATTGTCATTGTGTATTAATAACCCAAATGCAGTCAGAAAATATGTTTTATACTCAAAATGTTGGATGCACCACAGTATAGCCATTAGGGTTACATGAAACCTATGGGTCCCAAAGCCCCCATCAGGTAGTGTACCAGGAAGTGCACTTCAGATTTACAAGATATAATTGAAATATACAGTGAATGTTTACATTTTAAAAATGTCTTACGGGAAAAGACATATTACATTGCTATTAATCTCCCTTGAAGTACTTTCCTTTGTATGGAACACATTTATCCCATTTGTTCTTGCCTCTTTCTGAAGCAGTTCTGCAAGTCCTCTTTTATGAGAGTCTTTTTGAGGAATGATCAAAAATATAGTGAATTTGCTCATTAAAAACCTTACTCTGTGCCTTCCTTCCCCTTGTTAGCTGGATCTGGCACCTTGTGGTATCTCTCACCCAAAGTAAAAATGGCCATGAAAGCTAAACCTGTTGTGATTCAGGATATGAAGCCATGAGCAACATCAGACATTCTTTTTCTTTCCTTCTTCTTTCTTCTTGGTTGTTTGAGAAAGATCCTCTCTTACTATGCAGTTCAAGCTGGCCATGAACTCAAAGTGACCCTCCTGCTTCAGACTCCCAAGTGCTCAAGTTACAGGCATGGGCCACTTTCACGCTCTTGACAGAGCACTTCCAGGCAAGTGGCAAGAACTGTGGGATTAGTGTGTTAGAAGCAAGAAACAGTATGCTGACAGGAACTGATGTTATTCTGTCTTTTACTGTCACAAGATTTTAAAATTTAAACACTCACTGTATCCTTTGATCATACTCTGTTTTCTGAAAAATGTATCATTGCAGAATTTTATCACTGTGAGGCTTCCACAAAGTGTACAAATATACAGACCTGGGTGGTATAGCATTCTGCATACCTAGGCTATGTGATTTTGATTTAGCCATTGCTCCTATAGCTGTATTGAACAAAACACCTTAAGATCAAATGACACATAAGACAAAATGATACAATCATGGGATTCAGTGATGTGTATGAGGTTGCTGCTGTAGCATTGTTTGACAGTAAACTTCTTCCTTGAATAAGCAACACCAAAACAATGATGTAAAGTACAGTGTAGTAAATATATAGACAAGGAATATTGTTCACTATCATTAGCAAGTAGTATGTGCTGTGCATAATTGTGTTTGTTACACTTTTGTTTGATGGGGAGGGCAGAAGGCTTGTTCACACCAAAATCACAACAGATTCATGAATCTGAGATATCAGTAGGTGACAGGTGATCAGAAGTCAAGTTTCTCATTATCATCTTTGCCTTTCTAGGTTTTCCAATTCCTCCAAACTAGGATGAAGCAGACTTGTTTGGGGGCTTTTAATGTTGAGGAAGAGCCCACCAGTCCACCCAGCTTGCAGCAGTGCTGCATAAAGACCTTTGCTTCAATCCCTCAGTATGCACTTTACTTACCGAATTTCTTAATCACGATCTAAAGACTTCCACTCTCGTGGGTGGAATGCCTTGACTGTGTCCTTTGTCCTTTCCTATTTTTTTGTAAATCACTCTAATCTTAGCATCTGTAATACCTTTGTTCCGTTATAACGGAACAAATCTAATCAGAATCTCAGGCTGTTGCTTGATATTTCAGTGGAAATGTTACATGACATACAATGAAAAAGAAGCCCCTTACCCGCAGCTTTTAACACACTTTGGGTAAGGCGCATATGCAGTAGATGAATACCATGATCATCATAAAGCCAACCCAACCCTTCTTGCATATACAACATACCAATTTCTTCCTCTGGAATATTCCACTTGGCTTTTGTAGGAAGAATTGGATAGTCACCCCCTCTTTCCAGAGAAAACTAACTTGACAGTCACTTTTATTCAGTATCTCAGGATAGCTATTCTCCCAGGAATAACCTGCTGTGTGTCTAGATCACACACAGACACTCATGATTGTTGAATAGCAAGCTGAGTCTCACATCAATTTAAACATGCTCTTTCATTTTACAGAATTCAAAACCAAAGACATCTCTCCTAAGGTAGTCTACTCACACCCATTTTGTAAATACTCTTTATAAGCCTGATGACACCAATGCATAAAATGGAACAACCTCATAATATAACTCAATATAGTTTTCCCCCTTGGTAACATCCCTGAGACTCGCAGTCAATATATCAGATCAGAAAATTATTGGAGTTTGGTGCAGAGTCAGGATCTGTGCCAACATTCTGTTTGACTTTCATCTTAGCTGTTACAGATACCAAAATAGTTTATTTCTTATCATTTTACCATTTCTTATGTGTCCAATAAGATATCTCCTCGGGAGCTGGAGCCATCTCTAAATTTTATTGATAATTTTTACGAATAGTAGCTGCCATTTCATACCACCTGCTGTTTCATACCATGGGTGACTACATTGTCACTTAGGAGTCAAAAGTTCATCAGCCACAGCTGATAACTCTTCTCTTTCTTTCTCTCAAACCACATTTCAGTGAATCAGGACCATTCTAGGGAATCCCACTTCTGACACCAATTGTGAAGTTAGCAGGTATAATATAAAAGAGCACACTCATTTCTAACACTGCCTTTAAGTTCAGGGGTCCTCAAGACTACATTCAATTTCAATAAAACTATCTTATTTTTCTGAGTAATTTTAAATTATTAACTACGTATCACTTAAATGATCCTAGGCATGGTAGGGGCTAACGCCCTGATTCACAGCTCATTCAGTACATGCCAGATCAACACCCACTTGTAGCCAACGCTCCCATGCATGTAGATATAACCCTGCACTACTTACAAAAATAGTTCCAAAGCCAGTAGGAAAATGGATGCGTCATATTGGTTGAAACAGTTTTATTAGAAAGCTTTCTGATTTTCCACTGCAGGTGACATTCCTTGATTGCCTTCCCAGGATCCAGTTTCTGTTTTTTACACTCCTTATTTCCACTGGTTCTGGGAATTTCACTCCTCTTTCATCTTTACATATACTCAAACTAGTTTATTCTATTTTTGCAATCACAATAAATATTAGGACTTTGGCTGGTAATATTGGGAAAATTTTCTGATGGCCACGAGTAAGGCAGTATGAAACAGAACCCTAGCCATCTTGGCATGAGGACAGCAAGCCTAAAAGTGAGTACAACATTACAGAACACAGGAAAAAAGCAAAAGGATGCCAGTACTTTCCCAGCAATTAAGTAGCTAGAACAAAACTTACCTGAGGCCAAGATTCTTCCTAGATCTTTGAATTAAAAGAGCTAAATTTTTCTTTACTGTTAAAGCTCTTACTGTTCAGAGTGTGCTCTGTAGGCCAGCAGCCTCAATATCACTTAGAAGCCTATTGGGAATGCAGGATTTGGACCACACTATGGATGCTCCTAAGTTATATCTGCATTTTACCAAAGTCCCCAGATGACCTAGCCACACCGACTTGAGAAGAACTCAAAAGCCTCTTGGAGTCAGTTTTGCTTATAATTTGCAACCTGAACCAGGGGCCCACAACATCCCTTTTGAGATCAGTGTTCCAACTCTTCCTCAGAGATAAGGAAACAGATTGCAGGAGTTCACAAGCTGGCCAACAGTTACACATTTAGAAGAGGTACAAGCACCAGTAGCATCCTGACTCTGATCACTGTGGCAATGCCCCCCAGGATTAGAGGAGCCCAGTCAACGATTTCATAAGCCTTGCAGCCAGGGTCTTAGCCTACCTCTTCAGCAGCCTTGTATAAGTCCTTTAAAAAAAAAAAAAAAAGACCACAGGTTTCACAGATATCCTTTTCTCCCTGTGTTTATAGTCATGGAAAACTCCTTAATCTAGGTAATTTATTTAATGAGTAGTTCCAAATATTGGGCTCCCAACTACTAGCGGTTTAATACAAAAATTACAGGCCAGCTTAATTGCACTTAACCAAGTGAGCCCTGTGAACACTTTGCTCTCATTGTATCTCAGTGAAGCAGGAACCTTTGGCACAGTTCTCTCCTTTTTAATAAAATCAAGAAGCAACTGCTGAAAAGATCTTTATGCTCCTTCATGCTTTAAAATCTTTACCTATTGCTAAAATCTGACAAATATGATAAGGAAATATTACTAACATAACAGTTGTTTTAGAGAAAAGCTTTCCCACAGAAACTTCACAACTGGTAGACTGAAATGGTATGAAACACCAAAAGATATGCCTGGTAAATTGCTGCAGCCTTTAATACAGTTGACTTGTAGAATAATCCCTCACCAAACATTTGTTGAATGACTCATTTTCAAGTTACTTTACAGTTTGTAATTCACCTTATCTTTTCAAGTGTAATCTTATTGACTTATATCTTTGCAACAATACTGGTAAGTAGATGTCATTATCATTATTTTGGAAATGTTAAACCTATGGTTCAGAAAGACTAAAAAGCACTTACCCACAGTCTCAGATTTATTCATGATAGAACTGGGATTTAAATTCTGGCCCAGAGACCATAATTCTGGGTGCTTCTACTACCTGCAGTGAATCTTTCCACTAATAAAAGCATTTCAGTAAGTCTTATATTCAAATTTTTGTATATACCAAGAGCCACTAGCATCTGCTAGGTACACACATGCCCATAACAATGCCTACTTCATGAAAACTACTTCAGATTAAAGTCTTACCTTACTGGTTGGAATACTTTGCATCACACTAGATAAACTGCAGTAAACCAAATAATCTTCCAACATCTTCATCTATTTTACATTCTATTATTAAGGTTTGTTTAGACTATAGAGATGTACTGACCTTTAA
The DNA here is from genome assembly GCA_004027595.1 of Dinomys branickii. Classification (NCBI taxonomy): domain Eukaryota; kingdom Metazoa; phylum Chordata; class Mammalia; order Rodentia; family Dinomyidae; genus Dinomys; species Dinomys branickii. Next base: position 15,684 of record PVLD010000724.1, read on the forward strand.
GAATTTCCATTAAGGGATTTGCATTCTGCTTTGGGTTGTGATGGTTGTGAGGTGAGGTGGCGTGGATAGAACTCCAGCACCCGGAACGTGCGGTTTCTTGCACCTGTCTCCAGCCCAAGCCACAACCACCCAGCACATGGCCGGAGGCCAGCCAACATGCATGTATGCTATGGTTGATACATTTTGTCAACTTGGGGAGTCTAGAGGTTTGGCTGAGTGACTCAGCAGGAATCCAAGGTACTTACTTTGTATACATCCTGAGCCTGTGGAAGAGGAGGGCATGAACCTTGTGTGAGAGCTACATGACCCCTGGGTGGGGGTAGGCTGTTTACAAGGTAAGGGAGAAAAGGAGGCTGCTTGCAGCCATTCCTCCCTTTTCCTGGTTGTTTTTTGCTGTACTCTGCTGCCATGAACAGTTTGTCCTCTGCCATGTGCCACTCTGCCTCAGAATCAGCCAAGTATGGGCTGAGACCTCCACAACTGTAAGCTAAATAAACCTTTCCTTCCTTCATTTTGGGCATTGGGTATTTTGTCTCAGCAACAAGAGAAAAGTAACCAAGACAATGTAGTAGCATAAAACAAAACTATAGATAAAACTTGCCTACTGTTCAGTTATATACCAGTGCGCTTCCTGGTGAATAGATCCCCGCAGTCTCTAGCAACAGGTCTGTTGATGGAAATCTATGGATGAAAAACTGCTGAATTTGGGCTCAGGGAATACGCTAGACAAGATTGTGATGGATGACATCCCCATCCTATCTACAAATAGATGTATTTTAATCTGCTTTTCACTTCTGAATCCTGTATCATTTCAAAATATCTGTGCAAAATTATACACTGAGGTATGACATCATTGCCTTAATATGTCCTTTATCCTAGTGGGAAGTTAGTGTGACCTTAGGAATGATGAAGACACAACTGAGAAAATGAAAGAGAAGAAGCTGACACCCATCATTTGTTCTCATAGTTTAGTGATAGGTAAGGACATTGGTGCTATCCACTGATGAATATAGAAGGCTCAGATCTCACACTGTGAGGCTTGGAGCGTGTTCAGAGGAATTATCACAGCAGTCCTCTGACCACCACCTGTTAAGAAGAGGAAGAAGAAGCAGCGCCTGATGTTAGAAACGTTCAAGTCCTTCCTTTCTCGCTCTCTCTCACTTATAATTTTACTATTTGCTCAGAAATGGTTGTCTGCGTTCACTGTTGACTTTTTTATAGATTAGTTTCTCCATAAACCTATTGTGAACCAATCATCAATTTCAAGGTTTTGTTTATTTAAAATGAAAGAGTTTCAACTTTACCTGCTCTTACAATTTAGATTTAAAATAATCAGTCTTCCTTATTTTACAAAAGCCCCCTATTCCGTATAGACTAAGAGTTGCCAAAATACCCTGTGAGCTAAATTGCACTGTTGGGTTATGAACACTAAACTGTTTTCAAGGTCTTTAAAAAGAACTAACTTCTGATGTTAACATTACAGATATTTTCTAACTAGGTTTCATATATGAAAAGCAGTATAGCCTCCTTATGAAATATTACCACTGAGTGTGTTCAATAACTGCATTTTATTACATAATGTTACACTATACATGATAATGGAAGGAGTATAACAAGAACAGAAATCCTGCTGAAATGTTCTTCAAATGAAATATTCTGTTCTTTCCCATGGGCTCACAGTGGAAGAGTGTGTGAAACAGACCTGATCTCTTGACCCATGATGTTTCTATGTCAGTATAATAATCAAAGGGATATGAATATAAGGATAAACACATGGCAGGATCTGGTAGTGTATAAGAAACCACTCACAGAACCTTCTGGAAGATATAACATAGCCAGAAACAGATCAAAGCTAACATATGACAACCACCCACTATCAGAAAGCACTTTTATATAGGAGGCAGTGTAGACAATTCTGTTTGAAACATACTTTGCCCTTGAATTGGAGGAACTGTCATGGGGAAGCCTTGGAATATCACACAAACCCTTCACTGCTACTTATCAACAGTATTTGACAAGAAAGGTGATTAAAATTAAAGTATTCTAAGTCCCTTATTCATAAGGTGAAATTTCTAAACACTGAATATATTTAGCTTTATTTATATAGTCATGGTTAAATTTCGGGAGTGACAACAGAATTAAACTAGATTTTTAAAATCAGTTACTAAAAGTCAAGAAAAGTATGAAAAGCATATAAAGTATAATAAAAGAAGAAAGCACAAGTAAAATGTTAGGCAAATTCTAAGTATTTAAATGATCACAATAAGTTTATATAGTCAAAATTTGTCAGTTAAAACATTGGTGTTACCAATCTGAAAATGTTTAATCTTGATATGTGCTTTTTTTTTGGAAAAGAACACATAAAACAGAAGGAATGAAAAAGTTAAAATACAAGGATAGAAAACAATATTGGAGGCAACACTCATAAGTAAACTCACAGTTATATTAGGAAGAATATATATTGTCAGATAAAAAAAAATTGAGGATGAAGAAGAAATGTCCACCAAGGTACATTTCTATTTCTCACTGGGTAAAGGACTAAACGATATGACCCAGGCTCCCTTGCAAAGAGATGTGGCCGTGTAACTGAACCCAGCCAATGGAATGGAAGTAAAAGGGACTGCGCTACTTCTAGGCTCCGCATGAGACTAGCCCACTCAGCCCCATGCATCAAGAGGATGCAAACAGCAACCCCCTAGGGGATGACAGAACTGCAAGATGAGGAACTTGGCAGGATGCCCCTGCTGATCCGAAACAACCATACTTGTCACAAGTACTGTTAAGTCACTGAGATGTTCTCCTTAGCAAACAAGGAAAACCACAGGAATTTACAAAGAATTAAGGTCAAGAGACCAGAAATATTGTAACCAGGGAAGGAGGCTGAAGAAATTAGTGAAGAATGGGATAAAAATACAAATTAAATTTAAAAGGGGACAAAATAAACAAAGAAGAAAAGTTGTAGTTAATCCATTGAAGGAAAAATCTTTAAAGTAAAGCAAGTGAAACGAAGAGTGAGACGGGTTGTAACAAGTACAGAAGAAATCAGTTATGACACAATATTATGACACTTTGATAAGATGGCTGATTTTCAAGAAAATATAAATTGTTGGAACCTCCTAAAGAAGAAGTAGAAAACCTAAACAGACAAATGTCCATGAAAGAATCAAGGAGCTGGGGAAGCGTTGCTGACAAATCATCTCCAAGCAGGAGGGTAGACTCATAAAGTGCTTCCACCAGGAGCGCACAAAGAGTTAAGAACAAGGACATTCCCTGGCTTGTACAAAATATTGCATGCATAAAAACGTCTTAAAGTTTGCAAATTGTTTTACAAAGCTAGCAAGATTCAAAGTAAATATCATGAAAGGACAAAGTACAGGCTTACCAGCAAATCAGCCACACATAGATCTTCCCTTGGTGCTGCCATCTTTCTCTGCCATTGCACCCTTCTCCCCTGACTGGCAAAAACAGCTCCCTTCCCTCTTGGTTCATGGTAGGCCCTTTGCAAACACGTGAATGGGTGGTGCATCCCCTGAGGTGAAGCATTTGATCTGACAGTGAAAGAACCCAGAAGGTTAACCTCATTTTCTTCTTCGTAGCATCTCCCACATGAAAACAGCCCTAAGAGAGCACTCTTCTTGTCAATGTTCGTACTTCAAAATCTTAAATAAGTGCAACCTACTAAGACCTCAGAGAACTGTATCCAGATAAACTTAAGAGGGACACTTGCCAAGAAGCAATGCTTAATTTGGTGTTAAAAGAATATGTAATTAGTCCTGATGCACAGCACAGGTTGAGAGACACTGAAATTTGCCCCGTGTCTGAGTATTTTGGGAGCTGTCCCTACTCTCTCCTCTAGGCTTAGGAAAGGCATCTCCCCAAAGTTGCCTTTCCTTTCCTTCTGCAAATATTACATTTTCTAAGAGTTGAACAATTAACAACAACAAAAAAGCTAACAGTATTCTATTTTAATTGGTAAGATGATAAGCTGCTTTTCAGGTCATCAAGCAGATTTCCTCTAAATTTATGCTTTGAGTTGTTCATCTAGTTTCTATTCCCTCCACACAACATTACATGAACAGTATGTGAATGCCAACACTGTATGGGCAAACGGTCTTGGTACCCATGATGGAAGAGAAAGAAGCCCCCAGACAATGGTGTTTGAGCCCAGGTGTGAAACTTCCCCCAACTTTTCATGCTATACCAGTTTCAGAAGCGCAACTTTGCTGAGGAGTCAGTATCCAAAGACAATCAGACCACAGGCTACCTTTCTAATGTCACCAGCCCTGGTTCTTTGTGTGCTCTAGCATCAGGCCTTGCAGGCCCCCAAGCTCATCAGAGGCAAATTTTACTCACACCACATGGTGTGGCTTGAATGTGTCCCCAAAGTTCAAGTGTGGGAAACTTCATCCCCACTGTGTCAACACTGAGAAGTGGTACCTTTAAGAGTCGATTATGTCATGATAATTCTGACCTCATAAGTGGGTTACGGTAGCTGTCTTAGAAGTGGGTTAGTTACCAGAAGAGTGGGCTTGCTACCACGACCATTTTATGACACGGCAAGAAGGCCCATGCCACAGATACAGCCCCTGGATCTTGAACTTCCCAGCTTCCAGAATGTTAAGAAATAAACCTCTATACTTTATAAACTACTCAGTCTTAGATATTCTGTTATAGCAGTGCGAAATAGACCAAGACACCACTGCCTCCGGTCAGAATGACTTTGCTAAACCTCACTTCCTACCCAGTCCCTGCTCATTCTCCTGGGCCAAGAGCTGCTGTCACTTTCTCTATGAAATTTTCCACCAAGCCATAAGAAGTCACTCCTGTGCTCTAGGCAGCTACCATGGTCTGTGATTGCACTGTGATTATTTGAACATGATTTTGCTGCCCCTACTAGAAGGATAAGCTCTGTGAGGGCAGGAACCACTCGTATTCACATATTCACACTGCATTCCCACTGCCTGGAACAATGCCCTGTGACACAGGAACTCAGAATGGTTTTGCTGAACCACCCTACTGAGTGTGTATTGGTAACCTACTGCCTTCCACAAGCCAGTTTTAATTTGATGTATAATTTAAACAAAATCTGGTACCAAAAAAAATTTAAGCAAAAGAACTGACAAAGGCATCATAACAATGGAGAAATGGTGTTCAAAACAAGAAACATTGAGAACAAAGGACTCTCACATAGCAAAGGGCAGATGATACCCAGATCAAATAAGATGCCGGGAAAGAGAGGCCTGGATAGCCAGGAAAACATTTGCTCTGCCCTGATTCCCTTGTTCACCAGCCAATTTTGTTTTGAAGTTAACTTTTCTTCAGGGGAGAATGTGGGTGGTACAAGCCAGTTGTTTGATTACCTACTTCTGTGTAAGAAACTGCCCTGAAATGGAAGCACTTTAAAAAGTCACTATTTCACTGGCTCACAATTCTGAGAATCAGGAACTCAGACAGGGATAGACGAATAGTCCTGCTTCGTGCAGCATTGTCTCGAGTTAGGCACTCAGTGGCATTCAGTTGGTGGCCCAGCAGGGCTAGTAGATTCAGGAAGAACTTCATGTACTGTCTGGTAGCTTGGGTTCCCTGGTGGTCAGTCCCTCTCTCTGGTCTCCACCCTACTCCAGGCAATTAGCTTAGACTTCCTCACAGCATGCCAGTCTTTGGGCAATTACACTTTTTACATGGATGCTGGCTTGTAAGACAGCATGCCCCAAGTGGTGAAAACAGAATCAATAGATCCTTTGATGCCTCAACCTTAGGCATTACGTAGAATGACTTCTGCCACATCCTATTGGTCAAAAGAGGCCACACAGCCATCCTGCGTTTAAAAGGAAGAGAATTGGGTTCCACCTTTCAATGGGATGGAAAGCAAGAAATTTTGTGTTACCTTTAATCCACCTGATTTCTTTTTGGGAAAACTGATAACCTTTAGATAAACCAGTTGTCTAAGGTCTGGACCCACCAAGATGAGATTTTAGATCCTCACAATCAGACCATTCTTTAGCATGAATAAATTCCTCATCGCTGTCATACATAATAAGTATACTTTACTGGGCATTTAGTGTATGTTCTTGAAAGATGTCTACACTTCAGTATTTTGGAAAATCAGTCACATTTTAAGTGCACCAAAGGAGTTGGCTGGCTAAAGGAAATCTGTTTTTGCAGGAATTTTTTCACTTGCTCTCTTCTAAAATGGTTCTAGTTGTGCTTATCAATATTAATTTCATCAAAGACTATTTGATAAATGTGATACTGAATATACTCATAAATAGTTCATTAAACAAGAACTAATTGTATAAATTGTAAGCATTTCACATGAATAAGTTCACAAAGAAGAAAAAAATGCTACTCAAATTACCAGGGATGAACTATTTTCTTCTGCTGAAATTCTACCATGTTCGGAATTTCAACAGTTACTCTTGGAAAAGACTCATATACCAGAGATGGGAAATTTGCCAAAACATCTTTTTTTTTTTGTACCAGGAATCAAACTCAGGACCTTGTGTTTGCCAGGCAGGCACTTGTGCCACTGAGCTGTATCCCTGACCCCAAAACCTCTTTTCACTCAAACTTGTAAGCATTTACCCAGCAGAATACTAGGTGGCAATTTTGAGAGAAGTTACTTAGGAATTATTGGTAATAATTGTCATTTATTCTCTGATCTCTGGCTACGTAATCGCTGAAGGCCCAATCTGAACATTCTAAGGTTTGAGAAATACATAATACATAGTTCATTAACCTAGACCATCTGAGATAGAACTAGGATTTCCAGGTCAAGTGTAATTTTCTCAAAAGGATCAACTCAGTTTTTCCCAGCAGCAGTGAGGTCTACTTGTCTCAGTAAATTTTCGTGGAGTTAATTAGTGAGTGAATGCACGAGTGGCTATATCACTTGCCCACTGCCTCAATATGCTCTCAAGAATCCCACAGATGCACTGGAGAAGCCATTTAAATACACAGAGCAGTGGTGGTAGAAATGAGTAAAAGAGAGGAATAAATTTCAAAAAATAGCTTTAAGGGACCCAGTCAAGACATGGTGACCCGGTTCTATGTGACATGTGAGGAAGAGGAAAGGAACCATGCATTTCAATCTTGGTACCTGGATAGGCGGTGGCTCTCAGACACATTAAGGAAAACTGAAGATTTCCAGCTTTCAGTGGGAGGAACAGCACATTAGGAGTGGATGACACTTCTGGAATCCAGGGAAGGGCTCCACCCGGCAGTTGATATATTTGTCTGATGCCTAGGAGAGAAGCCAGAGTTAGGAGCTATAGATTCAGCAGTTGTCACTTTTATGTGATAGTAGTACCTTGAAAATCTATTTCCAGACAGTGTGGACAGGGAGAATTGGGCAGGGAAAGTCCCCATGGAAACACAAGCACTCACTTTTCAGAGAAAGAAGACAGGAAAAGAATGAACAGAAATATAAAAGAAGTATGCAGAATAAGGTATTTCAGGACCCAAAGAAGCAGAATATCCTTTAAAAGGGAATGGCCAGCTGGGTACATCTACTGGGCGTGAAAGGAGACCAAGAGGCCGCTCCACGTGGGAATACAGAACACTCACAGGCCAGGCACTGAGAAAGGCTGAGATTCACATCTTTTAATCTGCCAATAAATCCACTCTGTGGCTTTGGAGCACTCCCTTACATTCTCCGGGCCTCAGCCTCTCACCTGAAAATGGAGGCAATGGCAATTTGAGTCCCTTTTTCCCACTTCAAAGGTTTATGGATTTGATGAGAATGTACATGTGAGTACACTAGGAACTGAAAGGCATGCACTGATATAAAAGTAGTTTTTAATTTGGTAGGCAGATCAATAATCATTAACAAATGCATGACACTAACAGTATTTGAGAAAAACATGAACAACCACGTGGATGGACTCTCTAAATCATAAATACCTAAGAACACTGAAGTGTTGTTTCTTTCACAAACTCCTGAGTGCTCCTCCAGCACCAGCAACACGGGGCTGGGATTCAGAGTCCTCAACCCAGGCCTTGCTCCCCACCTCTGCCTGACCACTCTGTTGTCACCATGCCCTGGTCAAATGCAACTGTTTGATGCTAAACCCGCCTGCCCTGGAGACTACGAGCTTTTTAATCCAGTCTTCTCTGTCTACATGTGTGCACAGGAAAAAGTGCTTGGGACACATTGCTTAGAACACGAGCAAAGTACCATAAGTATTTACTAAAAGAGAGAATAAATTCATAGTGACTTTGGAACATCATTTAACCTTACCTTTATTATAAGAGAACAAAACTGGATTATAAATTTATTGTAAATTCTTGCAACATTCATATTTTCTCCAGACACATTAAGCAACACCAAGCAATGCTTGACACCTTTTTCGAATAAGTAATTATGAACATACACAGTAAAAGAGTGGATTTCATAGACAAAAATAACAACAGCTCGGGCAACAGGCAAAAACGCCAGCTTAGGGGCTGGGGATATAGCTCAGTGGAATAAGCGCTTGCCTAGCAAGCGCAGGGTCCTGAGTTTGATCCCCAGTACCGCAAAAAAAAAAAAAAAAGACTCCTCCAAAAACGCCAGCTTAGAGAACTCTTTCCCCTCTCACTCTGCCTGTTTCGCTGATCGAGCCACCTGCATACATCACCCCCACCCCACCATCAAACGAAAGATATTTATTCACTCCAACCTGCACAAAACATGCCAAGAACTTAAGAACAGGAGTGATTAGAAAAGAGGTGACTGACTGGCACCTCCGGATGGCACCTCTCTGACCTGGAGCAGCTGCAGACTACAGCTGACAAGCGCGCTGCAGGAGGCATAGCTGAAGGTCACAGTAGGACAAGTCTATCCGTCACTTTGTTCAGCGGTTTGAGCAGCAAAAACTGCAACTGGCCATCATAGGAATTTGTTGCAAAATATAATTGTGTTCATTTATTTCTGTGAACTTATACTCGTTGCTTATCTATATAAAATTTTGCACTAAAGGTGCCTTCCCCCAGTACTCCCCACCACCCTTAAAAACAAGTGGTCCAAATTCAGAAGCTAAATGTCACTTAAGCAGAAGTTGCATGTCACTTAAGCAATGTGTAAAGTCGGGGGTAGTAGTAAGCAGGACTTCCAAATAGGTAGCGGTGTGAGTCCCAAGTCTAGTGTCAAATTCTGGTGTATATTACTTGCTTTTAAAAAAAAAAATGCCTTTCTTCTAAATTAGAAGAAACATATACCTCCAAACAGCCAGTCAGGAAATGTCCCTCCTCTCTGACTGACATCTCAGAAATAGCTGGAATGCTGGAAATCTCCCGTTTTGGTCCATGGTTCTCATAACAGGTTATGATGGGCTCCCGCCCCAGTCCCCTACGTGTGGGTGTGGCCTCTCCCTGTCAGTCTCCTGTTGCTCCAAGGTGAGCATTTCCTTGGAATCTCAGAAGTAGCTTCACCTCCAATCCACCGTGGTGCTTTATATTTCATGACCTGAGTTGATCTCACCAGCTACCAGGCCTCAGGGATTGTAGCAATTCTTATTTCAGCAATAATGCTTGAATACTAACACTGTCACTTTCAACTCTCTGTTCCTGAGGGTCCGATCAGAGAAAAGCCCCAAAGACAATTTTAGTAATTCACTTGAAATCACTCTTTTTTCCTAAAACAATCTACTGTCACAGAAAAAAAGGAAGAGAGAACTAAAAGATGCATAAACTCTGTCAGTGCCAAGGAAATAATGACATAATAAGATGCAATTCCACAAAACTGCCTTAAACCAAAGAGAAAATTGCAGCAAGGGTAGATGCCCTGCTTGGCTTCTTCATCGCTGCTTGTAACAAATTTGGTAGACTTGTGTGGAAAGACCTCCAGTTTAACACCTAAAAATGCTTTTTATTTGAGAGATTCTCAGTTTAAGATTCATGGTACACCCCGAGACAGCAAAAGGAAAAAGGAAACTAACTCTCCAATAATGTTGCTACTAAATCCTAAATGATGTTTCAGAAGTCATCTCCTTAAGGACTTAATCAATGAAACTTCCTGCTTCAGAGCATACATCCAAGTAAAACTTCATCTATAGGTCCTGCAGTTAGGTCTTTGGAGTTGCCGTGTTCCTATCATCTATTTTATTATCCAATAAGTTTCAGATTGCATTTTATCAGAACACAGCATTTCCTTACACTGTATCTCTTTTAAGGCATATTTTTATGTCACTTTTAGATCAGCAGGGAGTGTGTTCCTTGAATCATTGCCTTGATTTCTTGTCCAGGGGTTACTGGGTACTTTGAACCAGACACTGTGCAGTTTGTCTTCATATGCTGTCACCCTGACCCCCAAAATTCACAATCCAGCAGAGATCCCAACCTACTTCATTCTTTACTTTGCAAAGTAAGAAATCCAAGTCTAATTTTCAAAAGTATGTAGAGCACAAATATAGAACATTTCACTCACACTACAGAGAGCTAACAGTTTAGCCCCCAAATTTTCATAGAATTTTGTTGTCATTATTCTAATTTATTCCATGACAGAAAGATACAAGAACTGGAGCACAGCATGTCAGAACTAGTTAGGATCTTAAAGACCTCTGATCGGCTGATTGTTCCAAGACAACATTCTTGTCAGATGCTGTTCCACATAGTGGTTGTATCCTGATGCTTTCAGCTGCAAGTAACAGAAAATGCAATTAAAAGTGCCTTGAACAATGGGGAAAAGGTGTCACTTGGTGTACCAAGAGGTCTGCTGGTGTTCAGTTCCTGAGAGCTGGGCACTGTGTATCTTTCCTCTCTGCCATGTTCATTAGTTTGAGAAAACTTCCTTCACACTTACGTGGTGACTACAGCAATTCTAAATGCAACATGCATACAAGACACCCAGCAAAGAAGAAGCCATTTTTCCTGCTCTTCCCTTTGTATATTCCAGGGGACACATCCCCTTGGACACTTCCCATGCTTACTTCACAACAGCCGCATTTGCCTTTGGTGAGATCTTTGTTCTCCTCTTAACCCAATTTCTAAACAAATACAGCTCTACTGGGAAACAGGAAGTGGGTGGTTGCTTTAGGGTAAGTAATCAGTAGTGTCTAGCACAGACCTTCTCCCACAATAATCCAGCATGCCCCGTTTACCTCAAACTTGGGATGAGTTTATTGTTACGCTCACCCTTTTAAACATTTTACTTCTGTCACATGCGCATCCTTCTAGATTTCCAGAAAACCTGCCCGAATTTTCAACAAACTTTCCTTCCCAGTATGCGCCATCTTAGTACCTAAATATGGAATCTGGTATTACTTGAAGGCCTACTTAGGAATAACACCTCCCCAAGTACATAATTCTGGAAGAAAATCTACCTGATTTTCACCCTTGTGCAAGGAAACACTTCAAGGCTTCAATAAATCACCTGTCTGGAAGTGATTTTGCAGCAATCTGCCTCAACATTTCCCATCCTCAACTTTCCTCAGAATATACAAACTTGATGTAAAGATTAACTTTATTTCTCTTCACCTCATGTCTATGTTCACAGACTCCTACCAAAGGCAACTGGTAGGAGTTGCCCAGTTTCAACCAAGCTGCTATTGCTCATTCGCTACATCTCATTCTAACATTGTCCCCTCCCCTACACCTGATTCGTTTCAGTCCCGGAGCACTAGCCAACATGTGAGCCTCATCTAGGATTTTCAGATTTTTGTTTTTCTTTTGTCTTGGCCATAGGTAGAAATGTAGGATTTGGCTGGTGAGACCATTATTGATAGCCAGGTGGCCATCAAAGGAAAAAGAAAACCTCATAGCAGGGAGTATTGTTATAACCTATAATTTATAAATCCTGTCACTGTGTTAATTGCTCTTAGAAATTTATTATTGTCACCACCAACAGCATTCACTGACGAGACACAGGTCAGAGCTCTCTCCAGCTGCTGAGAGAGTAAAATGTACAGGGGGAGGAAGGGAGGCATCAAGAGACACTCACAGGTGCAGGGGCTTGAACTTCATTAGCCCTTTCTCTGTGGTTGTTTACATACATGCATGTGCCAAAGACTGCACACACCACAGGAAATTTCCACCTCAATCTAAACTGAGAGGACCATGAAAGAATGATGGAGATGTGCCTAGTAGTAAGACACTGTGGAAAAATCTCATCCTGGAGGGTCACCCCCAAATCATCTAGCCACACCAAGCTCTACCATGCCCCCCATTTGTGGGAGCCCTGTAAAATGCACAGCAGTGTGCAGATGCTTCTGCTTGCTGGTGTCTTCCTTTGCAGAAGGTTTGTGTCTCGCTATTACCCTTATCCACAGCTACACAAGAGGGCACTTGAGCATCACTTCTATTGCAAAGCAAGTCTGGCACAGGCACTCATGGTGCTTATGGGTATGGAGGGGTAAGATTTGTGCCATTGAAAGGAGGTGGTGATATATATTTATTTTAATATGTCTTCAATAAACCCATCAGTATTTGAGGAAGCTTCAGAGTCACACTTTGGGGACACAAACCTTAATTATACAATATAATTGTTGTTAATGGAACATGTACTTTTCAACCCAGCAAGATTGGTGGTGTTTCATGCCAGCATGACATATTTCCCAAATCGTTCTCTTTATTTGTATAAATGGGAAAGAAGCAAAAATCGCATCAGCTCTCTGCATAATGAAGAGGGAGGGAATGCGCAGCCTGTGCTATGGTGGCCAGATGCTCTTTTATCTGTTTTTTCAAATCAACATGCAGAGCTGGTGGTCCTTAAATAGAAAGCGTCTTTCCTCGGGGATGGCAGCACTGTATGTTTGGAATGATAACATCCTATAAATAAATAAAAAAGATTGTTAAGAACACTGTAAATCTCCCCTTCAAGCAACCATCCTCAGTGATGCAGTTTGGTCCCCTGATCCCACTGTACACAAATACACCACATAAATGCAGTATTTAACAAGCTCCAGAGAAGAAGTGGCACTTACACGGCAAAGACCCCTTCTGGAAGCACGAGCATGCCTTGCCCCTGTCTGGTTGCCACTCCGAGATTTCAGTTCTGGATGTGACTCTACTGCCTGAGTGACATATCCACCTCATGGCTGACTCTGGCATAACCTACAAAACATAGAAATATCAGATTGGTTCCTACATCCTTTTTGTTCCACTTCAGTAAATTCATAGGGTAGCCATTAAAAACCACATCACATTCGCAAATATCCACAGGCTTCCTTAAATTTGACACTCCAACGAGGTTTAAACACAGGATCAGAGGTGGCAATGAAGGCAGATCCAACTTGGAATCCATGAGGATCTTATGGGATCTGATGCCTAGGAGGTGACTGCTTTTCCTGGGACTGTCCAGTTCACTCTGCTTGTTCTCTGTTCTCTGTCACTCACTGTGTGTCCTCGTCCTTGTGTGTTTTCTGTGTCTCTTGTTTCTTCCTGAATCTCTACCTTTCCTCCTCTTTCTGTTCTTGTGACTCTCGCTCAATGTGACTCTTAGTCATTCACTATATGGATATAGAACCTGGGTCAGCAAGTTAATAGAGAGGGTGACATTCCCTGGTGGCATGTCCTAAATATAATGTCCTGGCTTTTTTTGCTGGCCTATGGAACATTGTGGCAACAGCAGTGTCTAGGTTTGGGGTTGCTTGGACATCAGTTCCAATTGTTTCTTCTGCCCAGTTACCTGTCTGGATCTGATAAACTTTAGTAACTAGTCAAACAAATGTGGTTCTTTGTCTTTTCGTGCTCAGCTTGAATTATATAACTCAGTCACACACATACCCCTAGGAAGCTCTACTAACCAGGGGCCCTCTAGGTGAGGGGGTGTTTCTCAAGCTGCCCACTGAGCATCCCACCACCCCATGCTGTTTTCTGTGTAGAGGAGAGATCAGGCTCCTGGATTCACTTCCCATCAGGGACATCCCCCCTTCAGGAAGCACCCTCAGATACTCCCCCCTTCTCTACACTTTCTGTATGAGTCTGCTTTCCTATCACTGAAACAAAATATCCAGCAGCCATGATTCAAAGGAGGAGAGGTTTAACTTTGTTCAGGTTTTAAAGGGATTTAGTCCATGGTTGGCTGGCTCCAGAGCACAAACATCATGGCAGAAGGGATTGGTAAGGCAAAGATGCTTAATTCATGGCATCTGAGAAGCAGAGGACAGGGAAACAGTGCCAGAGAGGAAAGCAGGAGGAGCCAAACACACTTCAAGGCCGCACTTCTATAAACCCGCCCAGATACAACCAGCAGTGTGCATTTTTAATCCTCTGGGTGGATCTCAAACTCAAAAAGCTGGCAATCCATGTGCGCTGTAACATCTCCCATTTCACTGAAGCCCACCTTCGTGGGGGCTTCCCAGCACTCATGTCCCTCCCCTGCTGGGTTCAGAGACATGACATAAGAGACTAAGGACCAGCCCAAGGGACTCCCGACAGGCCGAGGCTCTGAGTTCCCCTGGAAGCCCAACCTCAGGGGTGAGAACTGCAGATCACAGGTGACAAGACCAGTGTGCCTCAGCATGTGACAAGTTTCTCAAGAAGGCTCTCACAGCCAATTTTTCAACCATTGGCCATCTTTGGTTTTTAGAACATTTTATTTATAGTATTCATATCTTCTCCTTGTGATATTCAAATTTTAATCAAATACAGTACAAGGTATTTTGTATTAGTTTGTCAGACTTTCCCTAACAAAACGCCATAGAATAAATAGCTTTAGCAACAAACATTTATTTTCTCACAGACCTAAAAGCAAAGATTCCAGATCAAAGTGTTAGCAGATATGGCTCAGTCACGTGGGTGTCACCTGCAAGGACGTATTCTTGTCCCCAGTACCTCCGTTCTCTTTTTCTGCTTCGTGGCCTCTGTTGGCAGAACAGCTTTCCTTCCTCAGGCCTCTCCACCAGGCCATTTCTGCCTTTGAGACAGTCAACTCGCTGGGGATATAGCTCAGTGGAATAAGCGCCTGCCTAGCAAGCGCAGGGTCCTGAGTTCGATCCCCAGTACCGCCAGAGACAGTCAACTCATGGACTGATCCCTCAGAAACTGTGAGCTAAACTGTAACAATGTGGCTTAATAAACAGGTTGGTGCTAAAAAGAAAAACATAAATTTCAGTCACAAACCGATGTTTTAAAAATCTCTTGGGGATCTTCTAATTTCAGCTGCTCATAAGCAAGATTTTCTCTCCCAGTTTAAAAAGGGAAGAGGGTTTTATCTATAGTTTTGTGTAGTGTGTGTGTGTGTGTGTGTGTGTGCGCGCGCGCGCACATGTTGGTGGGAGAAAGATGGTTGTTTTGCTCTTATAATGTTTTTTACATATCATTCTCATTTTTTTAAAAATCTAGTTAACACCTATTAATCATATGTATTATGGAGTTCAGTGTGATGTTTCCACATGAGGATATAACATGCCCTGATGAAATCCAGCCTTCCTTTTCCCACCTCCTACCTATATACCCTTCCTAAGCCCTAGTAATCACTATTCTACTTTTGAAACCACTTCTTTTTAGCTTCTACATATGAGAGAAACACACAGCACTTGTCTTTTAGTATCTGGCTTATTTCTTTTAATAAAATACCCACCAGTTCCACCCCTTTTTGTGGAAGTGACTGGATTTTGTTCCTCTTTATGGCTGAATAATAGTCCACCATGTATATATAATATATTTTTTTAATCCATCCATCCCTCGGAGGCACACATAGGGTGAGCCCATATCCCAGCTACTGAGAGCAGTATGTATGGTCCCTTTGGGTTGCTAAGACCTTTGTTGTGCTTACTTACATTTATTACACTCAGACATCATGCATTGCTTTGGCTAGGTATCGCCTGGATTCCTTGTGAGAAACTGCAAAATGTTAACTGTTAATGGTCTGCATGCAGGGAAGCCTACACAGAGGCATTCCTGTTTGGCAAGCTTTTTGTGAAATGTAACACCATTTGGCTCATCATTTACTTCTCCCTTGAGCAAACATTTCCAGCAGTTAGGAGAGAGGATGACTATTGTGGATATACAGGAAAAGCACGCTTAGACATCAATTAATCACACAAAAAATGCCCCATCAGTTTGTCTCCCATGCTCTGAGGCCTGTGTTTCAGCAGTTGATCAAGGAAATTGAAGCCCTTGGGTTCCTCTGGCCCGGACCTCACTCAAGCAGGGAACAGTGGAAGTTTCACAGAAGCCTGAGACACAACTGTTAAGCAGGGCTACCTGGGTAAGACAACTATGAAGCACAAAGTTCTTGTTTACTACAAACCAAACACAAGCCATACCCTACAGTACTTTCTATGCTTGACCTCCTGTGTGTGATTTCTAAAAGTCACATTTATATTGGTG